>JBBIGA010017250.1:0-14743 GCA_037576975.1 Alestes dentex | reverse complement strand
TTAAATTTTACCAAGGCTGTGTGTGTGTGTTTGTGTGTGTGTGTGTGTGTGTATATATATATATATATATATATATATATTAGGAACTGCTGGCAGTTTGGTTAAATACCTGTTTATGAAAGTGGTTGTTGCCCAGATGGTGACTGTCAGTGGCAGAAGCAGATAAGGCAGCACCCGCGCCGGCAGATAAATACTGAGAATACTGATAATCCCCAGATGAGCCACAATATTACAGATAAGTACTGAGAGTGAGAGAGACAGCAAGCGTAGAAAGAGAGGGAAGTGATAAGAAACAGAAGTAAGGAGGGAGAGAGGGGAGGTTAGGGACAAGTGGAGAAGTAGTATGAGAAAGCAGTCATGTGATACAGACAGGAGAGAGAGTAAAAAAAGGTGAGATAAACTGCTGATGATATATGACCACGCTTCATTTATGAAAAACATTAGAATTTCATTAATTAGTCATTTGACTTTTATTCAGACAAGGCCTGAGTCAGTGTGGGTGTGTCATATCCACTTTATTGTGGTGTCTATAAACTAGTAGCTATGTCATCACCGCCCAAATGAAATTTCTTACCTTCCAGCGCTCGTCCTACGGGGTTTATTTTGCTGGGCGCAACAATGGGAACCAGGCTCATGAGTCGGTCCACCCTAGCCAGGCTGCTGTTCTCCGTAACCACCTGTAGGGGGCTCTTCTGAGCAAATTCGTCAGCCTCCACGTCATATTCTTCCACCTCTGCGAATTCCAGCTGAGGAAGAACACCCTCTTTCGGTTCCACCACGACTTGCTCAAGCTGAGCGACCCAGCCAGGGTGGGGCCTCAAGGAGCCTGTGAACATCCACCAGCCAGATGTGAGAAGTTACTCTGAAATACATAGGGTACTTTACAGGCCAGACATTTGGTGCCAGCAGTAATTTTGCCAAAAAATCAAATCAAGGCACCACTTTACAAAAGACTACCATTATGGAGGAGTTATAAATGATTATAATCCACTAGTTAATTAGGCTCTAGGCAGTTTATAAATAATTAATAAGCAGTTGTAAACAAATTATAACAGTCACCATACATTAATGCACTGCTACATTGTCTGTTCATTATTTATTGTTTATTTACTGTAGTGTTCTGTCATCCCTGGAACTCTGTTTAATGCTGCTACTGCCAATGTAGAAAGGAGTTCATAAGTCATCTGGACTTGGGTAGGGAGTTGAAGACGTTTCGTCTCTCATCCAAGAGACTTTATCAATTCAATTACTGTGCAGTAATCAGACCTACAGTGCAATACTCATCACTCCAGAAGGTTTACATAATGTCTACATTTGCTGTCTATTTATTGTCTGTCTGTTGTCCTCTGTTTGTTGTAACCTGCACTCTGTTGAATGTTGTATGTTGCTATATGTTGCACCGTGGTCCGTGGTTTGCCAAATAGTGAGCGTACATGTATGACAACTGTTCTAACGTTTTTAGAACTGCTTGATTTTAAACCATTTATTAATCCTTTATAAGTAGTCTTATAAAGGATTAATAAGGTGTTAATAAAATCAGTGCATCAGCAGGCACCTTCCCAGTTTATCTTTTAGTGTGTTTTGTGTCTGAAAGTAGATATAATACCAACAAGGCCAAAGAGGACCACAAAAGGCATCTATACTGATCAAGAAAGGAGGCACACTGTGAAAGAACAAGAAAAAGAGTAATACCCCCACATCCGTGCAAAGAACCTGCAGGACAATTTGGTTGCATGGGACTATAGAGGCATGGGCCTACTGTGGAGGGATCATTAGATGATAACTTTTGCTGGGATTCTTGTAGCATGTTAGCGCTACACTAACTATGGTAACTAAGCTAACAATGGTCCAGAGAAACTTTAGGGATGAAAAGATTTGGGTGACTATTGACTTCTAGTTCTAGCATTGTTAGCCTTTCCCATAGAAGATTTTACTTCTCTCTTCTTTGTCTGATCAGAAATAAATCATCTTCTTATTTGGAGATTATTTAAGTTTGACTTGTTTCTCCTAAACCCACCTTTAGGAGAAACAAGGAGCAGAACTGAAAAATCAACTTAAGACAGAAGTTCTTTTGCTGTTCGTCTTCTCAGTTTTCTCCACTTTAACAACCTTATAGATCTCAAAACTGTCTGACTTTAGCAGTCGATCATTTGTATTTGATCACTAAGACAAACTTCAGATGTTGTACAGACATTTGTACAGGTTCATAAAACAACCAAGTTTTAAATGTCTGATTATCTGAGACAAATAAAGATCAGAGCAGTAAGAGAAAAGAAAGCATTTTAAGGTCTTAAATTGGTTTCAGACTGAGATTAGAGGAAGACTCTCTCAGGAGCGGAGTTTAAGAAGTGTGAGAAACAAAATGGTCAAAATCTCTAAGAGAAAACAGTCTGGAAAAAGAAGAGTCTAATTCTGAATGTTCCTTTCCTCTGGTTTGGAGCTCCAGTTCTGAACTAAAGAAGATTTGGACTTCAGACACGCTGAATCATCGTCCACATCTGGGGTCAGTGGGAAAGTGTGTATGTTTGATTTTCAGTGAACTGTTCCTTAAAAAACATAGTTTGTGTAGCTTACGACTATGCTGCAGAAAGAACAGTGTGTCCTGGTATCCATTGTAGAAAGCTTTGCTTAAGGCCTGCAAGTGAACAACAAACACAGAACATGTCTGAAAGTCCAGTTCTCAAAACCAGTGGTCAGTTTGTACAATAACCTGCTGCTACTGAGATGTGCAATTTCTTATTGTGTGTTAAATAATTATCATTATCATAATCATTAGATTATAAATCATCTTTATAATGTGCAAAATCACAGCATGTCATTTCTTTTATCACTTATGTCACTGGTCATGTACAGAAGTTTTTTATGTGCAATATTTTTTTCTGTGCTATAGTCTTATGATGTCTAATATAATTGCTTATGTCATGACTTTTACTACTTATGTCACGTCTGATGTCCAATAGTTTATTACATTCAATAGTCTTATCATGTCAAGTCAAGTTAGTTATATCTCCCAATATCGTACACAAAGGTCACTTGAATTTCTTTAAAAGAATAGAATAAAACTAGTAGAAAGTAAAAAAAGAAAAAGAAATAAAAGCAATGAAAGCAATTCAAACTACAGTGCAGATCTGATATTGATGGGCAGTTGGTTGTACACCATAGTGGATAAACACCATTTCACAATATTTAGTTTCAGCTCTTTTCACAACTAGCTGAGCAGCTCCTGCAGATCTAAGAGACCTACCAGGATTATATACTTCAAACATATCAGCGGTGTATTTAAGGCCCAAATCATTTTGCTTTGCAATGAGTTATGTACTGAACTATGAGAACCTGAGAGCTGAAGTGTTGTGATTTCTTATCTGGCAGCAGCATTTTAAATAAGCTGGAGCTGTCTAAAGGACTTATGTGCAATATCACTACATATGTCTACTTTTGTGACTTATGTAAAGATTTATGTGCAATAATTTATGTGCAGCAGTTTATTATGTGCAGTAGTCTTATATGTATTTTCACCACTTATGTCACTAATTATATCCAATAGTTTATCACTCTTATGTGCAAAAACACCTTGTGTATCTATAGTATTTATATCCACCTCTCTAATTGATCATAGCATTTTGTGTATATAGCATAAAGTAATAAAGAGTTTTTTTCTGAGTATTTTCTGAAGATCTTTATTTTTACTTTATTTATCTGTGCAACTTCAATCGTAGCATACGTTTTCTGATTCAGATTCAGATTCTTAAGTGCAATTGTTTATTGCGTGCAAAAGTCTTATCACGTGTAATATCACTATGTCACCACTTCTGTCACTTATGATACTGTTTATGTGTAATAGTTTATTATGTGAAATAATTGATGTGCAATAGTAGATTATATGCAATAGTCTTATCATGTGCAATATCACTACTTTTATGTGCGATGACAGACTGAATATAGAGAACGACTCCAAACTTTGGGGGTCAATAAAGTTTTCTGATTCTTATTCTGATTCATTCCCATTTCTGTGCTGGTCCCAGTTTTACCTCCCAGTCTCGGGGGAACATCGCATTGGCCACACGGATGAAGTTGGGGAAGGTGGCCTGGACGGAGAGCTGGTTGATGACCAGGTCGCAGAAGATGGTGGACTCATCAGATGGACAGATGTCCACGTCTCCGGCGAAAGGGGACACTGTCAGAGTGGGACAGGAGTCCTGAGTGGGCTGGATGTTGGTCAAACCACCATCTATGTAGTGCTAGAACACATTAAACACAATTACAGCCATCAAACTTTGTGTTTATTTCCAACACTCATGAATAGCATAGGGTATTCCTTGGTCCGAGGAGCATCTTTTTTGCACATTCTATTTTATTTTGTACTATTTTCATATTTTGTGTTCTTACTTTACTTTGGAATTTTATCACGGCAAAGCAGCTTTATGCATTGAAAGTGCATTGTAAATAATGTTAGTATTATTTATTTATTTTGTGGACATAGATTAGACAGCGATTGCACCGGAGGTTGCAAAATAGCTAAAGTACGAATCACCTACCACTCCTTTATAGCGAGGTGGAATCATCCCACAGAACACGGGGACAAAACAACTGCACAGGAGAGCCTTAAAAAGACATTCAGTAAAACATTATTATTAATAATATTAGCCATGACATTTATACTGGTACATGGTGTGTGATTTTGATAAAATGCCCAATGAATATAAATGTATTTTAAATTATCTGGCATCCTTAACCCCTGTACCTTTCATATTGGTCATAATATTAGCTATAATATTACCTGTCATTATACTATTTGTCATAATGTTAGTCATAATATTAGCCATAATGACATTTAACCTGGTAGATGGTACGTGTTTCTGATAAACCGACCAATAAGTATGAGGGGATTTCTAATTATCTGGCCACCATGTACCCTGATCAGGTCTTCTTTCGAGTGAAACTCTGACACCAGGATGTTGTGTCCATCTGGTATTCGAGTCATGGACACGTGTAGCCGCCCGCTGGCCAGTTGGTGGGAGTTTTTGGGCAGTGTTCGTCTCAGCACTCGTTCCAATCTGCCAAACTGTGGGAATCCAAAAGCATGTCCACGAGCCAAGGAGAAAATCTCCTCTCTCACATTACCTGGCAAGACACAGACACATTACACTTTAATTCTGCTATAAACCAGAATATCCCAGTGTAATTCTGCTATAGACCAAAATGTCCCATTTAAATTCAGCTTTAGACCAGAATGTCCCACTTTAGTTCAGCTATAGACCAGAATGTCCCACTTTAATTCTGCTGTCGAACCGAATGTCCCACTTTGCTATAGAACAGAATATTTCACTTCATATCTGCTGCAGAACAGAATGTCCCTCTTTAATTGTACTACAGACCAAAATACACTACTTCAATTCTTCTATACACCAGAATATCCCACCTTGATTCTGCTATAGACAAAAATACCCCACTTTAATTGCACTATAGATCATAATGTCTCACTTTAATTCTGCTGTACACCAGAAACTTAATTGTACCATAGATTGTAATATCACACTGTAATATCCCAGATTAGGTTGAGGTATTTCTTTGAGCCCCTTCAGAGGCAAATCCAGTACCTATATCCGCTCCACACACCACTGCCGCAGCCACCAGGGATCCCGCAGATGCGCCGTAGAGTTTAGGGGCCCTCCGAAGAACCCAGGGTGCATTATCCAGGAGGCTCTGGACGACCCCCAGCTGGTAGGTGGCCAAAAACCCTGAACCAGAGAAAGAAACAGACATGGGCTCGTCCCAGACCGGGTCCGACATTGGAGATCCGAGGCTGAAACAGAAAGTCTGGAATGTCCCAACCAAACCAAAAGGTTCTCACCCCTCTCCCAGTGTGCACGGGTTATATTCCCTCCTCTCATCACAAAAAATACCAAATGAATTCATTCCACCAAACAAGATTGGAAACGCTTATCTCTCTCCCTGACTGACCTAAAAACCAGGGAAAAACCTGAAAGATCAATTTTACATAACAAGGATAAAGAAGTTTCTTTGTCCAGCAAACATTTCACTGGTAATTTTTTTACACCCTGAAGTTAAGAATGTGGTATTTACGGAAATAAAAAAACAAATTAAAAGCCATTTTTTATTTCAGTTCCATCCCATTTCGAGGTATTTTGGACATATTTTCTGCCAGTTAAACAAGAAAGTGTAGGGTTGTGTAGGGTTGAGGGCCAGTATTTTCTTTTACATGTTTTCATTTTTCCAAGAAAACTTGGAGGGAGGGGGGATTTGATGTACCAAAAAAGCAACCATTTGCAACCTTTCTTTATCCCTAAAAGTTAAACACACTGTTTTGTTACTAAGAAATGTAAATAAGTTCTGTCCTGAATGGCTGTCCTGTCCTATAGAACATATAAAAATCTGTGCAGATGGAAACACTCCATCAGAATGAGTAGGCGGGGCTTAACTGCTGTAGACTTGATGCATGTAAATATGTCGATGATCACAAAAGCAGTGAAGTCAAAACAGCTTGTTTTATTCTTACTTTTTTCATTTTTTCAGGAAAACCTATAATGTGGGGGATTTACGTATCCCAAATAAAAAAAACCCATAAAGGACCATTTTCTAACCTTTTTTGTTGTTACTGTGCCTTTAAGACTAAGATATGTAAATTAGTTTTGATTGGTTGCCTTGTATTGTGCAACATAAGAAAGTGCTGTTGGGTGAACATATGGATGAATGTAAATATTTTTTCTCCATGGATTACAGTACAACATACAGCAACATACAATGTTTAACAGGGTGCAAGTCACTACAGACAGTAGACAACAGACAAACAGTAAAACAATTAGTTTGTGCACTATGTAAATCTTCCAGAGTGGTGAGAATTGCACTGTAAGTATGAATATTGCACAGGAGGCAGGTGTGATATCACAAAAGCAGTGAAGTTAAAGTAACCTGTGTGGTGTAAAACACACGCTTTTCTGGAGAAAAGGGAAAGAGAAAGAGAAGGAGAAAGAGAGAGAGAGAGAGAGAGAGAGAGAGAGAGGAAAGAGAAAAAAGTGGAAAGAGGAGGCAGGTTATTAAATTCATTTTGAAAACATCATTAATGTTTTTAACTGTATATAAATTATAATATTTATTATGTATCAGGACTACTTGTGTTTTTGTGTTTTTCTCTCGCTGTGAAAACGGAGGGGTTTGCTCCCTCTGCTGAATGTTCAGCTTTACTGCAGACCCTAGTTTAAGATAAGATAAGATAAACCTTTTTTAATCCCACAAGTGGTCACGACAGAAAGTGGACAGTACAAAATTAGGAGCAGCAGAAATTAAGAAAACAATAGAATAGAATAGAATAGAATAGAATAAACCAAAATAAAAATACTATACCAACAGTACAGTATAAAATATATACTATACAATCTAGAAATATAAAATATGGACACCTGTATTATAAAATATATACATATATGTATATGTAGACTATGTGTAAACTAAATGTAGACTAATAGTGACATGTATGTACACAATGAGGATGTGTATATACATACAGAGTGGATTTATACGTATATAAGAACACTGTAGATACACACACACATACACACACATACATGTACACAATGGAGTGAAAGGCAATGAAAATAATAATAGAAAATGCACCAGAAAAATTGTAAGTTTTAAATTGCACATTTTGCCCAGTAGTGATAGTTCCACCCAAAACATTGCATGTATTCCATCACAAAAATTGCACTCAAATATTATTGCACATAAATACCATATTGAATGTATTGGTGTATTGGATGTGTGTGTTTGTTTGTTTGTGTGTGTGTGGTCATCAGCAAGGACTTTGCTGTGGAGTCGTGGGTGCAGCAGCCTGCCACTGAAGGAGCTGCTCAGTGCTGTCAGAGTATCCTGCATGGGGTGGGAGATGTTCTCCAACAGGGATGACAGCTTAGACACCATTCTCCTGTCACTCACCATCTCCACTGGGTCCAGAGGGCATCCTAGAACAGAGCTGGCCCTCCGGATCAGCATGTTCAGTCTTCTTCTGGCCCCAGCAGACCACACCGTAAAAGATGGCTGAGGCCACCACAGACTCATAAAAGGTCCTCATGAGCGGCCCCTGCAAAAGACTTGAGCCTCCACAGCAGTTACAGCCTGCTCTGCCCTTTTTTGTAGAGAGCATTTGAGTTGTGAGTCCAGTCCAGTTTATTGTTCAGATGGACATCAAGGTACTTGTAGCTCTCCACAGTCTCAATGTCCATGCCTTGGATGTTTAGTGGTTGCAGTGGAGGATGTTTGTTCCTGTGGAAGTCTACCACCAGTTCTTTGGTTCTGCTGGCACCAGTCCACAAAGTCCCGGGTCAGTTTTCTGTACTCCTTGTCGTCCCCATCAGCGATGAAACTGACTCTGCAATAGTCAGAGTCAGAACCGTTACATGTTTTCAGATGTTGAGCTGGTCTGCCTTGATGTCATCAGATGTACAGTACTGTTCAAAAGTCCTGATCCATCCCTCATTTCTTCATACTGTGCTTCCAAAGATCTAGACTGTTGTCTACCTGCTCTGCTCCGCATTAAGAGGTATCCTCAGAATTTAATCTGGAGCAGGCCTCATTTCCTCCTTTTCCTGAAGAACAGAGGAGAGCTAGAGCTTCCTGACTCACTGCTGTTCGCTTCTTTAACACGAATAAGTCGGTCAGGAACACACAGTCATGGCATTCAAGGGCAGTGGTAAAGCTTCCGTTGAGCATGAGTTTGCCATTCACCGCATCCGGATCACACTCACCAGCCGCAACGTCAAGTCTCTTGAGAAGGTGTGTGCTGATCTGATCCATGGTGCTAAGGAGAAGAGCCTTAAGGTGAAGGGGCCTGTGCACATGCCTACCAAGACTCACCACACGTAAGACTCATTGCGGAGAGGGTTCCAGAACCTGGGACAGGTTCCAGATGAGGATCCATAAGCGTCTCATTGACCTTCACAGCCCATCTGAGATTGTTAAGTAGATCACCAGCATCAGCATTGAGCCTGGTGTTGAGGCAGACGCATAAACTGCTTTGATTTGCCAGATTGAGCTGCTCTGACCAAACTCATGTCAGCGCAATAAAAAGAAAATTGGGGAAAAACACATTTCTCCCCCGATCTCACATACCCACAATACTTTTCAAACATCCTGACGTGTGGCATATTAAAACCCTTTAAGGTCCACACTAAGAAAAACTATGAAATTTTTTTCTTTGCATTATTTATTTATTTTTATTTACTAATATTGACAACAATAACAATATTTTTTTAAAACAGACCCTACAGTTTTTTAGATACAGGCCCCTACCAAATGGCTGAGAAGTCAGATAATAAAAATATCAAATGCACTAACACATACCAAAAACATTAAGAAAACAAATAAAATGCTAAGTTTCTCAATAAATAAATAGAACTTGCTGGTTGTGCAACAGCACAAATGTGTTTTGGTGGTGGTGGTGCAACAGCACAATATTTTTGGCTTGTGGCGCAACCACACTGTTTTTGGTCAAGGGTGCAACTGCACTGTTTTTTCCTCGACATGGGCATTTGATGCACTTTATTTCTGATGGTATGCTACAAAGCATTCCTGCTTTGCATTAAAAAAACAGGAATACATTGCATTTTTGGCATTTACATCTTGAAACACCCTTTGGACACAGGGTGCATCGCCCCCGTTTTTTAGAGTGAAGTGGCAAATGTGCACAAAAGTGGGAAGTACCATCGCCTTGATTTGACTGGGGTCTTATAGATGTGTACCAGCATGTCAGAAAGATTAGTGCCTCCCATATGCTGATTGTAGGCTGGGATGAGTGATGGGCATGGGACAGCAATCTCTGTGTTGTCTTCTTTGCTCCACCGTTTAACAGATGAAAGAGGCATGATCCCACAGGCTCACAGGAGGTTCACACATTTGTTGTCGAACCATTTCACTGCGATCAACCCCTCAGCAGATCTGTAGTCAAAAGCACCACTTCTTTCCTTCATCAACTCTTTATCTGTCTTGAAGGTTGCTCCACCCATGCGGTTTGGTCGGACAGTGCCAATGCCCAGGTTTGTGTGCAGGTTCTGGACCAAGTCAAAACTGTTGAAGTAGTTGTCACAGTAGACGACTGAAAGTTGTGGCAGGATACACTTTTGCATAGCGTTTTCACCAGTTTGGCCCCTAGCGGTGGTGCCTCCTCCTGCTCAGTTAGGGCAATGTTGAAGAATGTGGATGCCCCTTGATAGAGCAGAGGGTCATGAACGATACCACATGAACTGGCCCGGCAGAACAATTTAAAGCCCCACTTGTCTGGCTTGTTGGCAATATGGCAATATACTGCCGGAGAGAACCAGCTCTTGTACCTTTATATGCCACCATGACCTCATCCACACTGTGCTGATAAGTAGATGGGACTAGAAGACACCGCTCACGAAGCATCTCAAAGATTTTGTAGAATCGGTCAAGACTGCCATCACACTGCTGAAAAGCCTGAATCTCCTCCTTGGCATGATATCGGCTGTCAGGCTGAAACGTGAGTCATGGTGCCAGTAGTCCTCCATGGCTGGAAATTTAAAAATACCCATGAGTAGAATGGCCAGGAATTTTTCAGTCTCTGCAGGGCTGGTCTTGATTGGATCTCCCAACTCCTGGGCATAGTACAGGTATGTCTGGATTGAACAGATTGGTATGTGTTCAATCATCTCATCAGTGAAAAGTGTTTTGAAGTACTGGTAGAGTGTTTTTACTGTATCAGGGGGTTCAAAACTTGAATCTGGAACCTGGAATGTCTTCATACTTCCAGATTCTTCTGGTGACTTTCTTGGCACCTGGGGGTGAATGAGGATCAAGGGTGTCCACTAGTTGTGCAAAGGATGCTTTTCCCTTTTCTTCTCTTTTTTGGGGCAGTGGTTTAGAAGATGAGCTTGTTGAAGCAACATCCCCCTCATCCATGGAGTCAAAAGAAGTGTCCCCACTCTCTTCTGCTCTTCTGGTCTCTTATCTGGTCTCTTCTGAACAACATGAAAGTGTTAACCCTATCAAGCTCATGCACCATATGCATATCACTCACAAACATAGTCAGACGATCTACTAGGTGTTCGCTTGACCCTTTGTGGCCTAATCTGCATTTCTGCATGTCTCTTTTTGTCAGAGTCATTTTCTGTGTTTTAAAGCTCAACTTCTCCATTGACCTGAGCATACTTTGGCGTGGTTTTTACAAGGGTGATTACATTTTCATCGCAAAAGTGTCTGAATTGTTCTGATCTGAACTGAGGTCCATTGTCTGATCTGCACGTAACTGGCAGTCCATGTCTACTAAAGATTGTCTCCATGCTGTCTATGATCTTTTCTGTTGTGGTGGTAGTCAAGATGTTGTATTTGTAGTATCGGCTGAAGTAGTCTACTACTACCAGAATGGAGTGGTGTGACGGGAGAGGTCCCACAATATCGACTGCAATGTCCTGCTAGGGTCCATCGGGTAGTGGTGTCGGTCTCAGCAATAGTGGTGGGTCAGGCTTTGCCAATACTTGACAGCCGTGGCATGCCTTGCGGTGCCTTTCGGCTGCTCTGTCCACCACACTTTTGCTCTGAGATGTTGCTTTTTTCCCACAACACCCAAGTGTCCCTTATGGCCCTTATGGGCTGGTATAAGCATTTGTGCTCATAGGACCTGGGGCAACACTATACGTATGCCTCTCAGAACAAGATATCCTATTGTGCATAGTTCATTTGCAATAATTGCATACTGTTTATACTTTTCAAAGTGTCCAGTCGCTATGGCCCTGCGTACCTCACATAATTCTGGATAAGTGGCTGATGTTTCTTCTACTTCTCTGGTGGTGAGTGCTTTCGGTGTTGCAGTCACTGCTACAAATTTTTCAGCCCCATGCTTGTGTTCAACACGTTTTACCATATTCGTCAGCAGTTGTGACAGTGGATCAGCAATATTATTCTTCCCTGCAATGTGGACCACTTTGAATTCATACAACTGTAGCCTAAGAACCCACTGCTCTATCTGTGTGCATGGTGTGGATCGGGGACCATAGATCACCTCTAATGGCTTATGGTCTGTGACTAGGTCAAACTTTCTCCCATAGATATATGGATGTAGTCTTCCACAGGCCCAAACTAGGCCTTGTGCCTCTCTCTCCATCTGAGAGTATTTACGTTCGCAGTCAGTTACTCTGTGGCTCTCATAGCACACCGGAACATTTACCAGTACTGCACCTAATCCAACCGGGCTTGCATCCACTATCACCTGTGTTGGCGCATCTTTGTTGAAGTATGCTGGGGTTGTGTCTTTAGCTAGCTCTGCTTTAAGCTTGTTTCTGTTCTGGCCGAAATCTGAATGGTGTGTTCTTCCTTGTTAGGCATCTTCCTTGTTGCAAACTGTAGAATAAATCTGCTGCTGTAACCAACACCTCCGTTATGTTCTCTGGTTCCCGTGCTTCAGTCACAGCTCACACTCTCTCCTCTGTTGGCCTGATTCTCTTTTCTGACAAGATTCCCATAAACACCAATTTATCCACGTTGAACTGATGTTTTCCTCCGTTCAGTGTTAATCCTGTCTCTCTGAACCTTAACATGACTGCATGAAGTCATCTGTCATGCATCTCTTGGATCACATCATCTGATATGTTCTCTACACCTTCAATCCCAGCTAGGGTACTGGCTATCTTGTGCTGATACTGTTCGCTGGCAGACGATACCTCAAATAACAGTCTTTTGTACCTGTACACCCCATTATGAACTGCGAATGTGGGGATTTCACGTGACTCAGGAGTCAGCTCAAGTTGGTGGTAACACCATTTCAAGTCTAGCTTGCTGAATATGGTTGAGCCTTTCATGCCCTGGAGCAGCCCATCCACAGTTGGGATTGGAAAGCATTCCCTCACCATGGCCTCAGTAGCCTGTCTCATGTCCAGGCAGTGACGACCATCATTTCCCAGCTTTGGGACAATCACCACTGGATTCACCCATGGAGTGGGTCCATTCACAGGTTCGATGATGTCCAAGTCCATCGATTCCTTTATCCTGGATTCCACTGCCCCCCCTGAGGGTGAAGCATATGCGCCTAAGTGGCTGAGCTACAGGTCTCACCCCTGAGTTAATGTGCAGCTGGACCTGTCTTGTTTTCAGTTTTCCCACACCTGTGAACCTATCGGGGTATTGCAGTTGGTGTGCTAACTTAATTTCAGTTACAGCAGAAATGTTGGCGCCTATTCTAAAACCCCCCCAGACACGTTGCTGTTTTTTTCCCCAGCATTGGTTCGCCATTTCCTTTGATTACAATGAACTCAGCATGTTCAGTTTTATTTCTTATTGAAACTTCACATGTAAATGCACCCTTAACAGTTAGTGGCTGGCTGTAAGAATATGAATAGTGAAGTTTCCTCTCTGTTGTAGGGACATAAGAGTGACACTTAATGTGTTCTGACTTCAGCTTTTCTCATGTACATTTTTTCCCGTTACATTGCTTGTAGAACCTGAATCAATCAAAATTCTCATGTTCACTCCCTCAACTCAAAAGGTAAGCCTCTCTGGCATGTCACCATCATTAATGGTAAATGCGAAGTCATCATGTGCATCAACTCTGTTTACATTTTGTTTTGTTTTCAAACCCATTGTGCGGCACATTTTTGCATAATGGTCTTTTCCTTGGCACTTGTGACATATCTGTCCATGTGCAGGGCATTTTGGATCTCGCCCTACGTGGTCAGTGTGCCCACATCTGTAGCATTTTCCATAATTTATATTCTCTCTACTTTGTTTTCTTTTTGCATTTTCATTTCTGTGCTTTGCCCTAGGGTTTTTGCTTTTTGGGAAATTCAGCTGACTGACTCTGTGGTCGCTTTCGCTGTGCATGACATGGTCAACATTTGCTCCTCAATGCTCTCACAGCGTGCTGCTATATCCAGTGCACAAGCTAGCATCAGTTGATGCCCCTCTGAATATGTGTGTTTTTTGTGCACATATTCAGATGTTCCTTTACTCAAAATTGCATCTCTAATCTGATTGTCAGAGTCGCCACCATGACCACAGTCTTTTACTGCTTGTCGTAGGCATGTTGTGAACTGCTGTACAGTCTGACCTGTCTGCTGGTATAACTTTTGAAATGCGTGTCTTGAGAGCACTGAATTGATCTGGGGCACAAAGTGTTCAAAGCATCAACTTCCTTTTGGTAGTCTATTGGCTCACCCGTGTCTGGCAATGTTGAGAAGACATCCTGCACGTCTGCTCCAGCCAGATGTAGTAGTAGCACGCATTTCCTTTGCTTCATAGCCGTGGGTGTATCTTCATTTATGATGAGCCCTTTAACCTCTGCATATAGCTCAAACGATGTTAGCCATCTTTTCCATCTGGAACCTAGCATGGCTGGATTTGTGTAGCATGTGAAGTTCTGGATCCCGGATTTATCCATACTAACAGGCTAACTAATTAAACTAGCTAAATTAAAGTACTCCTAATCACCTATGTTGTATACCTGCTCTGCTTCACATTAAGACGTAGTTGAAAGTAAGTGCTGTTTTAGCATTTAATTTCACTATTATCACTCACTATTATCCTGGCCAAAACCCCACCCTGAAACTCACCTAGTTTGGCGTCCTGGTTACGAATGGGTGTACTCAGCGTTCTCGGCATGGCGGTGGAAGGTATATGATCACCGTCTCCAGGCTGAGGTACCCCTTATCCAAGCCATGGAGGAGGCCTGTGACCAGATGGAGGTAGCAGCAATACAAGGATGGATTCGTCATTCAAGACGTTT
>JBBIGA010017239.1:0-14743 GCA_037576975.1 Alestes dentex | reverse complement strand
TTATAAATAGTATAAACATATAATATAAACATATTAATATTTATCTTTAGATTTATAAATATAAATCTACAATGCATATTATATTGTAGATTGTATATTATATTGTTTAGTATATTGTTCTTTGTATCTTTACATGTTGTTTTATACTGTTGTGCTTGCGAGTCATAACACTGTTCACTCACACTAGAGAATAGACTCTGCCTTATTTACATTTTTTGTTATCCTACTTTTTATTGTTATTTAATTATTCTATTTATTATTCAGTCTATTTTTACTATTATATCTATTTTAATTATTCTGTTTATGAATGAGCTACTGGATATCTGTATTTCCCTTTGGGGATAAATTAAGTTTCCATCGATCTATCTATCCATCTATCCATCCATCCATCTATCTATCTATCTATCTATCCATCTATCTATCTATCCATCTATCTAGAGCTGTTACTTCTCCTGTCAACTGCACTGTATGTTGTCTTGTCCTGTAAATGATTGTTACACTTATGGGTTTTTTTGTTTTTTACTTTTTTGCACTCTCTCTTGTCCTGTCCTGCCCACTTGTGATGTTCTTGTGATGTTCTGGTTTTGTTCCTTGTGGTGTACCATGGTCCTGGAGGAACGTTGTTTCATTTGGCTCGCAATCTTCATCCCAGTTCATCCCAAAGGTGTTGGATGGGGATGAGGTCAGGACTCTGTGTGGGCCAGTCAAATTCTTCCACACCAAACTCTTCCAGCCATGTCTTTATGGAGCTTGGTTTGTGCACTGGGACACAGTCATGCTGGAATAGAAAAGGTCCTTCCCCAAACTGTGTCCACGAAATTGGAAGCATGCCGTTGTCCAAAATGTCTTGGTCTGCTGAAGCATTAAGATTGCCCTTCACTAGAAGAGGAGTCTAGTCCAAACCCTGAATTAAAGGCTGGGTCCCAATACTTTTGTCCATATAAGCTGTATACGGGACTGGGCTCCTGAGAAAAAGCTGTTTATTGCTGAGCAGTATAGTTAAGTTTGTGTTAAAACACTAATATTGCAATAAATACAAATAACATTAATACAGTAAATAGTGGTTTTGTGTATGTCACTGGACACACAACCTGAATTAAGAGGTATGTCAAAACTTTTGTCTATATTGTGTATGTATAGGACTGGGCACCTGAGAAAAAGCTGTTCAGCTTGTATGTTTAATGTAGATAGATAGATTTCCTGAAGGACTTTAAAAGTATCGCATTTTCCGTCCAGTCCCTTCAACGGTAATAAGTATGGGTTTAGTCCAAACCCAAGGTGAATTAAGGTGTGTCCCAATACTTCTGTCCAGGTAGTTTAGTTCGTAGTGTATAATAAGAGTCGGGCTTGTATTCTGCCGGGTGGAGCGGGTTGGGGGTGACGTCATCCGGAGGGAGTCTGAGAGGCAAAGAAGGAAGATGGCTGCGCTGCGAGTGGTCGTGCTGTCCGGGAGCTGCAGGGCTCTGCTGAACGCCCCCAGAGCGGCCCACACACCTCGGGTAGGGCTCCACACACGGCTCGGAGACACGGGGTTTCAGTAAGAGTGTAAAAGTGGCCGGATAGAGCCAAGGGGCTGCGTGTCGGGACGGGGGAGCTAGCCCGGGAGCTAACCCAGCAAGGTCACGGAGGCGCTTGTGTAACGGGACAACTGTTTCACCCTTTGCAGCTATTTATCTTAATTTTATCTTAAAATACTCACACTTCTCCACTCCAGTAGGGTTTTATTAGTGTGTAGTCTTAATATCATCCTTCTGCTTGACCGTTAATGTGTAAAAGTCTTGGTACACCCCTCATTTCTTCAGAGTTTGCTTCCAAAGATACAGACTTTCTTGTATTTTTTACTATAGTCTTGAGGAACAGTTCCTCAGGCTTCAAAGTACTGTCATTTTCAATCCCAGTCCCTGGAAGTAAGAGGGGTATAGTCCAAACCCTGAATTAAGAGTGACCCTATACTTTTGTCCATATAATGTAGTTTAGTGGTGTGTAGTCTAGAGCCACCCCACTTTTCTTCATACTTTGTTTCCAAAGAGCCAGACTTTCTTATATTTTAATGTAGTCTTGAACAGTTCTCAAGGCATCCTGAAGGACTTTAAAAGAGACTGATTTTCAGTCCAGTCCCTTCACTGGAAGTAAGAGGGGTCAAGTCCAAACCCTGAATTTAGAGGTGCCAAGTCATCACAAAGTTGCAAGTCTACTTTCTGGCGTGTTTTAGTTTTAAAGTCTTGCGTGTAGTTGTCTGAACATGATGTGCATGTTCCATTTTCAGTTTTCCACGTTATTACAATATTTGTCACAAAACTGTACCCGAATGTAATTTTTTAGGTAATATTGGCTTCAAGCTAACACACCAACCACAGCATGCTCATCACGATACAGCAATGTGCTTTTATGCATCAGTACCATATGTTGGGTATATGTGTCGGGTTCTTATTGGAATCCTATAGGAGAATTACTGTAGAATTACTCTTATTCATAAGGGATAGAGCATTTTTGAATATCTTGTTCTGGATGTCTGGATTTTTTTTAATGTCACAGCCTCCTGGGTATCTTAAGAATGCTGTTGTATTTTTAAACATCTTGATTTGGATACGATAGATTGACTCATTTTGCTGGACATTTTAGCTGGAGTTCATTTTCTTATATTAGAAGTTCTAAAGGTATTATCTTCATATGTGTCATGTTTGATGTGACCTCTCTTCAGGCCAACATGTCATTCGCCAGCCTCCCTAAGGGAAGAAAGGTAGCCCTGACCACGCTTGGAATTTTGACCACAGGAGGGGCAGGGCTTGCTCTGATGCTTCATCAGTCTGTCAAGGCGTCAGATCTGGAGCTGCACCCTCCCTCCTACCCCTGGAGCCATAACGGCATGCTGTCCGCCCTTGACCACGCAAGGTAACACACCTGATCTGAGGCTAGAGCTCCTGTGTATCCTTAGAAGGTTTTATAGGGTCAGTTCAGTTCGCCAAGTCTGGATAAAGACCAAGCCTGTCCTAAAAAATAAGTTCCAGTGATGATCATTGACACTGCAGTTCAGTCTTAGAATGTTCAAAATATTTTATTTGTCTTAGGGGTCTCATATAAGATTATTCCTGAAATCTGGGTTGAAAAAGTGAATGTTAAACTAAATCAGAACAGTCTATCAGGTGTTTTTTAAAAAAACATTGAGAATGTTTTCAATATTAAATGTTTGCTGTCCATGTGTTCAGTATTAAGTATTTGCTTAAGAAGCAAATGTAAATTGTCGAATGCCACATCACCAGTGGATCTAATAGTAAAGGATAATTCATATTGTAGTAGGAGAACTGTACTCATCAGTACATCTGAATTACTTCTGCTTATAAAGAACACTGATGAGATTGGCACTGAATGTACCATGATGTTTAAAATGAGATGGAAGGTTTGTATGCACACAGTCCTCGTTGTTAATTATGATTTGCTCAAAACCGTGCCCGTATTGCTAATGTGTGGTTTTAAAATTTGCTCTTTCTTTTTATTATGTATTTTTAAGTATCCGCCGTGGGTATCAGGTTTATAAGCAGGTTTGTTCAGCATGCCATAGTATGGAGTACCTGGCCTTCCGTAACCTGGTGGGAGTTTCGCACTCGGAGGAAGAGGCCAAAGCAATAGCTGAGGAGGTAATGGGATTCTTTTTGCTCGTACTGTTTGGGAACAGTGGCCAATTTATACCCACAGAGCTGTTATATGAAAGTATGAAATAACATAGTATGGGTGATCTATAGGGGTGCACACAAGTGCTTAGTTATCTGTTCCAATATTTGAATAATTTAATCAGTATTTGGGTACTTTTACGCTCTCTAATGTGAATGTTAGCAAAATTGCATGTTTTATTAGCACTGTAAAAGTGTTATTCATGCAAGATTAGGTAAGTATATGATACAAAACATGCTTTATTGTAGCTTGTTATTAAGGACGTGATTGAAAAGGTACGGGTAGTGTGGCTGTTGCTATGCGATGTGGCATTATCTAGAACCAAAAACAAAGATATTTCTCTTTGTTTGCTCAATGCAATCTTGACATAATAGAATCATAACATCACTTACAAAAAAAAAAAACCCTCAAATGATCACCATCTACTGCTGCACTGTGAATCTCTAGGGTCAGTCCTGGCTGATTGACTCATCTGAAGGAGCAGCCTCTGTTATTCACTACCTAAAATTAAAACTTACCCACACTGACCAGAAGATTTTCTTTCACGCTTTTTAAATAATAATGTTTTCAGCATGCTTTGTAGAGCTACAAATGTTGGTTTAATTTTTCTTTAGAGCAAAAAGCAGCGTATAGTGCTGCCATATAGCGTATTGTAATACATGAAAACGAGGCTGCTATTATTATTATTTTTTTTATTCTTTTTCATTTTTTCTAGTATGTGGTGTGTTGAGAATAGTAGATACATTGATGAGAGCCACCTATCTGTCTAGGTTCATAGTATGTACCATCATTCTTCATTTACAGATTGAAGTTGTGGATGGTCCTGATGAGAGTGGAGAGATGTTCACCCGTCCTGGAAAGCTTTCCGATTATTTTCCCAGACCCTACTCCAACCCTGAGGCTGCCCGCGCTGCCAACAATGGAGCGCTGCCCCCTGACCTCAGCTACATTGTCAATGCTAGGTAATATTAGTTTGAGTGAACAAGTTTGTCCACAAGAGCACTTGCTTTTAGAGCGGCTGTGTTGTGAATGTGATTAGTTGCAAATTAAAGATGGCAGGATATCCAGCCTCATGACTTGTACATTATATTTTACTTAAAATCTACATTGCGAGGTGGCTCTCTGACCCTGACTCTATCCCTGCGTTCACACAGGGAAGTAGTAAACATTCTGATGAAATTTCCTCCTATAGCTCTAGTAGGGGTGTGATGGGACGTGAGTTCGTCCTTATCTGACTTATGCGTGAGTTTATGTTCAAATATATAAAACGAATCCCAGCCTTATGCATTTTAGGTCCAAACCTTGGTGTGAACTGAACCGTGACAAAACGCCTTGCTTTTTAAAAGGAAATAACCTTTCTTTAGACTTAAATTTGTGCAAACAAAACAAATGCAATTCATTATTATTAACTTCACAAAATATTTATTTTATAGATGATTGAAAGTCCCTGTTGATTGACAGTCCCTGTTATAACACTCATGACATGATCTGTTGTAACATGATTATACGTAAAAGCTAATAACAGAAAATAAAACCAATAAGAATTCTGGTTAACTTCATCTCCCCCATGCTGCAGTATTTCTATAATGTAAGAATTTAAGCTGTTTGAGAAACGTGATGGTTCAGGACAATTGTATCATCCTGTGTCACTAAAACTAACATAATAGTTTAATATTAAAATCTAAACAAGATATTGGTTAATAATATTACTTATCGCAATTTTTATCCTTTAATATTGGTATTGACCACCGATGGGCCGTATTAGACATGTGTGTCCATGAGATCAGTGGGAAAGATGAGTACTAAAACTTCCTGAAATAGAGCTTGTAAGATATTGGGAAAGACAGTAACTTTGTAGGACAGAGACATCCATAAAAGGTGTTACAGCTATTCAGATGAAAGTAATTATGGTTCAGGTAGCATGCAAATGTTCATTACTAGTGAAGTTTGTTTATGTAGCACATTCTTATACACAAAGGTCATTCCTTTACAGGAATAGAATCAAATTAAAATAGAATAATTCCCATCTTTCTCCTTCTCTCAGGCATGGAGGTGAGGACTATGTGTTCTCTCTCCTGACTGGTTACTGTGACCCTCCAGCAGGCGTGACAGTGAGGGAGGGGCTGTACTATAACCCCTACTTCCCTGGCCAGGCTATTGGCATGGCTCCACCCATCTATAACGAGGTGCTGGAATACGATGATGGTGAGTTTTGATGGTGGCCAAATTTGCATTTCTGACTAAATATGCTTACACTCATATTACATACTCAGAATAGTTCAGTGACAAATCCAGTTTACACATTTATCCCACGTCGTCATTCAGTAGTAGAAGTCATCTTGAAGGCTGAACTTTGTCGGTCTTTATCGATAACAGTTTGTCACACGGTGTCAGAAACCATATAATCAGAATCAGAAAAGTTCAAACTAAAAGTGAAATAAAAACTCTGGGGGAAAAAAACTTTGGAAAAATAAACTGCAAAACACACTGTTATATACACAAAATGCTGAGGTAGAAATACTACAGATAAATTGCTGCTAGGTAATTTATTAGTAACACAAGTAGTGGTCTGGTTATTTCACATAATAGAGATCAGTAGTATAGAAGTAATCCTGACAGAAGTGGTGATATTGCACATGAGACTATTGCACATAATGATAGATACTGAAACGTAATGAGAATTATTTAGCACGCAATAAGAAATTGCACATCTAAGTAGCAGCAGGTTGTTGCACAGATTTTTTTTTGTGTGGGTGTATGACAGGTGGAGGAGTTCTGAGTTCAACACAGTTTGAGGCACAAAAAAAAAATCACATACCACTCCACCATACACCTTTCAGAGAATCATGATAATAATGTTACCCGCTCTTAATAGATCTGGGTTCAGATTAATGGAAGAGTCTGTTCTGCAGAAAGTCTGTAAGTGAATGGTCAAATGAATTAATAAGCATGAATGGCAACAAAGAGAGAAAACAAGACTCAATACACCATGCCTCAACTAATGGGTTAATCTGGATTTAAAAGCCTGTATTAAACTGCAATCCTGATGTTCTCCAGATTTTAGCAGCTAAAAAGTAAAATCCTTCACCTTAAGGTGTGAAGTGGTCTGAATGGGCTGCCTGTAACACTTCCACAGATCATTCAGTAGTAGAAGTCATCTTGAAAGCTAAACTGTCATTACTTTAGTCCATGTTTATAGAAAACAGTGTCAGAAACCATATAAGCAAGTCTATTAGAGATTATTTAACAGGTCAACACCATTTTTTTTTTTCTTCGCTTCATTAGATTTTGTAGATTTGTTCAGACACAAGTCATATCTTGACTGACAATTTGTGTGGAAAAGAGAAATAGTGCAGATTTTATTTCCCTAAACTGTTCCTTTGATTACATTTTAAGCCTAGTATGAGTCTACACTTCTTTGAATCTGACGTTCAGCAGCATACAACTGAAGAGTTGAGGGCTTATTTTGAGCGTGAGTTTTGTTTTATTTCAAGAGCATGTATTTTTTAAATAAAAGTTTATATTTAATATTATCTTCTACCCTGCCTGCAGGAACACCAGCCACTATGAGTCAGGTGGCTAAAGACGTCTGCACCTTCTTGAGGTGGGCGGCCGAGCCAGAGCACGACCAGCGGAAGCGCATGGGACTGAAGGTTTGCTCCTGATTATAATTATCCGTCCTCTCAGGCCTTTTATCGTGTGATCACTCGGAGTAGAGGGGTGATAAGGAAGGTCTAATTCAACAGCTGGGATTATTACCAGTGATCGAACCCTGCGAATGTTTCATCATTTTCATTTCATCACCATCAGCTTTTTGAAGAGCCCTGATTTTAAGGCATTTTTCTCAGAGAAAAATGAAAATCACTCCAGCAGCTCCCCCTCCATTACACTATTTTCACAGAACCACGATTATAATAAATGTCACCCACTGCTAATGGTTCTGGGTTCAGATTAATAACCATACTGCAGTGTGCCGCACTGTCTGGGGCTCCGTTTCACAGAAAAGCTATAAGTGAGTGGTCTAAATGAAGTAATCAGCCTAAATAAAAAATAATGAGAGAAAATGAGATCCAATACTTCAGCCAAAATAGGTTTTACTGTGGATTTAAAAGCCTGTGTTAAGCTGCAATTCTGTTGTTCTCTAGAATGCCTTTTCACAGTTTAGTGGTCTGGACGGGTTGCTTATAAGGCCTCAGCAGATCAGCAAGATCATGCCATAGTTCAGCCAATAAGGACTTTAAATGCCACACGTTTAAGGCTTTGTAGTTGGTGCAAGAACTTTAAACTGGAGTAAAACGCTTAGACTTTTTCCCAGTGAGCACAAAGTCTACAGCATTATGAATAACCGAAGCCAAATCAGGGGTGGCCAGTACATTTACAGCATTTAGCAGGCGCTTTTACCATTTTTGCGGTGTAGGCGAATGCAGTGTTAGGAGTGTTGCCCAAGGTGTAGTGTGGTGAACTGCCCAAGTTAGGAATCAAACCCCACTCTCCTGTTTGGAATGCAGCAATGTTATCTACCACACTAACCAACCATAGTAAGATGTTACAGTTCAAGTTGTCTTGTTAGGATATGTCTTTTTAGTGTGATTGAATTAGCAATTATTTTTATACCCAAAATAGCCGGTGGTTCTCCTTAGATACGTGCTGAATTTTGGGATCCCTCTGATATCAAATTTAAGGGATTAAGGGATATTAATTCGTCCCTTAATTTCCGGTGCTTTGCACTTGTACAGAATTTTGTGATCAGTTGATCAGGGGCTCAGTATTGATCGTTTAAAAAATGGTCGAGAGACTTCTGTGACACATTGGGAGAGAGAGAAAATGGGCGAGCCCCTTTTGTTTAGAGATAGACGGTGATGTGATGCGTATGGATGCTGGATAGGGATAAAAAGACAAATGTAAAGAAACACACACAGCACACTCATAAAATGGACTTCTAGACACTGAAGGTCAGGTCAGTTATACACAAAAGACATGTTTCACTGTTTCTTGTGTTTTAATTTAAAAAAAAAAAATCAACCCATGAATGCTCCCACGCGTTCATCCGTACCTATAAAAGGTTTGGTGAGAGCTTAACCCGCATAGTGTAGCGGGTTAAGCGCCGGTTTCTCAAGTTTGAGGCTGCGTTGGGAATGATTTATTTATTTGTTTGTTTGTTTATTTTAAAACACAAACTTTTTTTTCCCAATAAAACCAGTATTTCTGTGTATCCAAACTCTGGTTTTGTAACAACCTCACAATTATGTTTCACATCTTCTCATGGAAAGGCATCTTTTAGTTTAGGACATTCAGGTTCATCATTTCACTGTATGCTCTCTCTGCTTTAACCTAATTCTCATTTTCTGCTGTTTTTGTCTTTTCTAGCTGCTCCTGGGTGCTGCTATCCTTGTACCCCTGGTCTACTATCTGAAGAGACATCGGTGGTCTGTGCTGAAGAGCAGAAAGATTGCTTACAGGCCCCCCAAATAGAGCTGGTCCGCTGCCTTCAGCCTCAGTTGTCTTCACGATCGATAAGCCAGACTCACGATTGTTCTTTCCAACACAAGTATCGAGGTTTTGTTAACCTGTCGGCTGGACATTTTGTCAAAGAGTGTTCCGTTTCCCTTTCTGAACGGGGGACGGGCGCTAACTCCTATGTGTTTTTGTTTTACTGTATAAAAAATAAATTATCTGAACAAAACATTAAGTTTGTTTGATGTGATGTGGGTTTGCTTTTTTCTTTCTTTCTTTTTTGGGTGGGGAAAATGCATGCAGCCTCCACCTTCATTGTGTAAATAGAGGAAACTGGTGAATCCAAATAAAGCCCTCATTAACTGTAACTAAAGAGCAGCCTGTGTGAAATGCGTGTACGCCCAGGTCATCTATACATTCAGCACCTGGATCTTCAGACATCTGCTTAATTAGTGCTTTCAAAGAGATCGTTTATAGTCATTTCTGTGTTGTGGCACTTTTGGAACCAGATGCTGAAATCAATGTTTATCTGAAGTATTGATTGTTATTCTCAATAACAAAATGCAGTTACTGTCTGACAGAAATGTGGAATTTATTGAAGTAATTTACGTAAATTTGACAATCCTGAAAAAAATTCTAGTCTTCCAGGCATCTGAAATGATTTAATCAAAAATATAACCTGCAAAGTATGTCATGAAATAATTACTTAGTTGTGTTCAGAATATTAGCAGTGTGTTTACAAAAGTGAATAAAGCTCAGAATCCTTATAATAGCTTTTATTTCCATACACAAAAATGCATTGGGAACACTACACATTATATTCCAAACCAAAACATTAAAAAAAAGTTTATCAAATTTGTGTTATTCCTTTACAGAAAGTAAAGAAAAGTGAATTGTAGACTGTTAAAAAAAAATAGTGTCTGCATTCTTCTTTACAAATGCAAAAATTCACAGTACAATGTTTTTAAGATTTTGCTTTCTTTTGAATCACTGCAATAATATTTAGTTGTTTAACCACTGTTTCGATCAACTTCTGGCGCCTGTGAACAGGTATTCCAGCCCAGGATGATTGGACTACTTTCCACAGTTCTTCTGCATTTATTGGTTTTGCCTCAGAAACTACATTTTTGATGTCACCCCACAAATTTTCTATTGGATTAATGTCCAAGGATTGGGCTGGCCACTCCATAACATCAATCTTGTTGGTCTAGAACCAAGATGTTGCTGGTTTACGGATGTTTTTGGGGTAGTTGTCTTGTTGGAACACCCATTTTCAAGGGCATTTCCTCTTCGGCAAAAGGCAACATGACCTATTCAAGAATTTTGGGGTGTTCAAACTGATGCATGATCCCTGGTATGCGATAAATAGGCCCGACAACGTAGTGTGAGAAACATCGAGATAACATTATGCTAGAGCCACCATAACTCACAGCGTACTGTGGCTTGAATTCAGTGTTTGGGGGTCGTTTGACAAACCGTCTGCGGCCACTAGACCCAAAAAGAACAATCTTGCTTTTATCAGTCCACAAAATGTTGGGCCTTTTCTCTTTAGGCCAGTCAGTGTGCTCTCTGGCCAACTGTAATCTCTTCAGCACATGTCTTTTTTTCAACAGTGGGACTTTCTGGGTGCTCCATGCCGATAGCTTGGCTTCACATAGGCGTCTTCTAATTGTAACAGTACTCACAGGTAACTTTAGACCTTCTCTGAACTTCCTGGAGCTGATCTTTGCCATTTGGACTGTTCTCCGATCCATTCGAATGGTAGTTTTTCGTTTTCTTCCACGTTTTTCAGGTTTTGTTTGCCATTTTAGAGCATGTGCGATCATTTTAGCTGAGCAGCCTATCATTTTCTACACTTCTTTATATGTTTTCCCCTCTCCAATCAACTTTTTAGTCAAGGTTCACTGTTCTTCTGAACAATGTCTGGAAGGACCCATTTCCCTCAGAATGTCAGAGAGAAATGCACTATAACCAACCTGTGCTGCCTTCCTTCGTTAAATAAGGGCAATAATTGGCCTCAGTAATTTTAAAGAATGAATAACCTCACTAATTGAACTCCACACTGCTATTATTTTGAACACGCCCTTTTCAATTAATGATTCAATTACACAGAATTAGCAGCATGCATGTCATGACTGTTGGGTCCGTTGGTTTTCTATTGCTCTATTACACCGACTAGTAAATTATTTGCCATGTAGAAATATTATTTCTATGAAAAACAGTGACTGATCAGGTTAGTGATGTCTGACTGCTATTATTTTGAACACAACTGTACTTGTCCAGTATTTTCCTTTTTACTGTTCCAAGCTTTGACTTGCTGTGTTGAAATAATGACTTATCAAAAAATGTGGATTTGGTTAATGAAGATTTAGTTAAATTCCACCAAGTTTTATACTACAATGATCTAAGTGAATGTTTTGGGATTGGTAACCATTATTTTTGAAATATTTAGTCAAAATTGAAAAACATAGTTATATCAGTATGACACATTTTTGAGATAAGTAAATATTTTTATCATCGCTGCAAAAAACCCCCCCAAAAAACTAAAGAATAGTTTACTTGTACATCATATGTTTTAGGGGACCATTATTTACATATATGTAGTCAAAATTTCTGAGGAATAAACAGATATTTCAACATAGTCAAAATGTCTCATTATTTTGAGACATGTTAAAAACTGCTAGACCTAAAATTCATGTTTTAAAAAAAATTACATAATTGCTGCAAATAATAAAAAAACAGAAGAGGACTATAACAATACACGTATAATACAGATATAATTTACATGTATGCTATTATGCATATATTCCATTTACATATGTCTGTTAAATTCCTACACAAGTCTTCAATTCCTACACTGTATCTGATTTTGTTTTAATGTTAGATAAAGGCTTTTATCAAAGATTTACAAATGACTCTAGTCTCACAAGGAGGCTGAGGAGGTAAATCCCTTGATATACAGATCAACAGCCTGCGACAGTCTAACCTGATTGAGTCAAAATCACGTGTGCTTTACAAATCAAAGTGATTATTTTGGGGTAGAGGACCAATATTGTCGTACATTTAGTCGAAATTCTGAAGTATAAATATAAATATGTGAACATATTTCACATATTTTGAGAACATAATAAGTAAATATTTTCAGAACGTAAGTCACTATTTTAAGCTTGATGAAAAATTATCTTTAGCTGAAAAAAATGACATAAAAAACCACACCAGAGGAGGACCTCAATCATACATCATCTCTTTGATTTTTTACTTCATAAATATCGGAAAGACTTTTATCACAGATCTAAAAAAAAAAAAAAGAATGGGGTTCCACACGGAGGTGGAAGAGGTGAATCTCCTGATTTACAGATCAACAGCTTCAGACTCGGTCCAGCCTGCTTTAGGTCAAATAAAAGACTTCACAAATCTAATTATTATTTTGGGATGGGGGACCATTATTGTCATACATTTGGTCAAACATGATCAACGTACTGAGTCAAAATTTTGATAAAATAATTTTTGAGATTTAGTTTAATTACAATCAAAATAAGTAACACTTCACTAACTGATTATTTTGGATTAGTGGGCCATTATTTTTTAAATATAAGTCAAAATTCTTAGGGAAAAAAACAGATATTTAGACAAACTAAGCCAAATTTTGAGATAATAAGTAATAAATTAATATTTTCAGAACATAAATGATTATTTTTGACACATATCCAAATTTTTCTCTACCTGAAAAAATTACATGATTAAAAAAAAAAAATCAGACCATCGCTGCAAATAAAACTAAAGAAGACAGAGAGGGAGAGAGATACATTGAAAACTTCTCTACCAAAAGTAGAATTCACATGTTTAAAAATCACACCATTGCATAAAAATGGTACTCATACATGGTATTTTTTTTTTTTTAATATTCACATTTCTAGGTTAAACTATTAATGATTCATGAAGACTTTTATCATAGATCTACAAAGACTCTCGCCCTCCTCCGTGAAGGTAAATCTGTTGAAATACAGATCTACAGCCTCCGACGCGGTCTGATCTGATTGGCTTAGAGGACACCTACCGGAAGGGAACCGGGAGGTCTGTCAGACACAGGGAGGGAAGATGGACGCGTTAAATAAACTCAAACAATTTGACGCTTATCCCAAAACTCTGGAGGATTTTAGGATCAAAACGTGCGGCGGAGCCACGGGTGGGTATCGCGGAGTCCTCGCTGAGCCTGAACGGAGCAGGAGGGTGAAGTTATGCCCTCCCAGAGCTACTGCTAACGAGGCTAACCATGGGTCCGTGTTGGAACTGTCCGATCCACCTTAAAAATCACAGCATTTACAGTGTGTCTCTCCTCCGAGCATCAACGTAAACACCACGGATTTAAGGTGGAACGGAGAGTTACAGCCACCTAACGTCTCAGTAGCCAAATTCAGCTTTCATATGTTGCTAAATTGCTGTTAGGAATATTTTACTCGTGAAGTAAACACTCCCTAAGCGTTTGCCTTCATACACCACTGTCTGGAGTTTGCTTTTATATTTATTAAGTGGAGTTTTCCCCCGATACATCACATGGACGAAAGTATTGGGACACCTGACCATTCCACCAACGGGGACTTTAATGACATTGCATTCAAATCCATAGACTTTAATATGGAGCTGGTCCCCTTATTCAACTATGACAGCTTCCAATCTTCTTCGAAGACTTTCCACATGATTTTGGAGTTTCTGTGGGAATTTGTGCCCATTCAATCTGTAGAACATTTATGAGATCAGACACTGATGTTGGGCGAAAAGGCCTGACTCGCAATCTCCGTTCCAGTTCATCCCAAAGGTGCTGGATGGGGTTGAGGTCAGGGCTCTGTGCGGCCAGTCAAGTTCTTCCACACCGAACTCATCCAGCCACGTCTTTATGGAGCTTGCTTTGTGCACTGGGGCACAGTCATGCTGGAACAGAAAAGGTTCTTCTCCAGTGTCCACAAAAGTGGAAGCATGGCTTTGTCCAAAATGTCTTGGTCTACTGAAGCATTAAGATTGTCTTTCACTTGAAGTAAGGGGCCTAGCGCAAACCCTGAAAAACAGGGCTGTCCCAATACTTTTGTCCATATAATGTAGCTCCCTTTGAGTCATTTCTACCAGCATGAAGCCCTGTTAGCAGACATAGACTTTAGCTCAACTTGGTTGCTTTTGTAATGACAATCAACTTTTTTTGACAGTTACCATCATCAGTGGACTCATCATGCTGATCCTGTTCTTCTCGGAGTTGCAGTACTATCTTACCAAGGAGGTGAGTGTCAAGGATACACTGCTACTGCTGGGTGATATACAGCACTGTACGAAAGTCTTGAACCACCCATCGATTCTTCATATTTTCCTTCCAAAGATCCAGACTTTCTTTTATTTTTAATGTGGTCTTGAGGAACAGTTCTCCAGGCTTCCTGAAGGGCTTTCAACAACAATCATTTTCAGTCCAGTCCCTGAACCTGACCAGTTTCAGTGGAATGATTTTTGTTTAAGACACATAGTGATCTATGTATCAATCATTCAAGCAGAACAAATATAATCTAACTGAAGTCCTGAACCAGTGAAGAACCAGGAGCAGATGATTCCAGATGATCAGGCGGTGATCAGTATACTG
>JBBIGA010017228.1:0-14745 GCA_037576975.1 Alestes dentex | reverse complement strand
GTGTGTGTGTGGGTGTGTGTGTGTGTGTGTGTGTGTGTGTGTGTGTGTGTGTGTGTGTGTGTGTGTGTATGTGTGTATGTGTATGTGTCTGTCTTCGCCTCCTCATAAACCTTCCCCGTGTCTGGCCTGCTGATTTGTCGGACTTTGGTCAGTGCGGGTTTCCTCTTCGTTTTTTTTTTCTTCATTTTTCCGCAGCGATCCTGACATTTTCATCGCAGATCCGTGGGCCTGTCGTCAATCAGGAATTCCAAACTGTTGGAGGAAAAAAAAGGAAAGTCATTCATCATTGATACATTTTTATTGTGCTTTTTTCTTTTGGTTGGACAAAAAAACAGACGCTAAAAGACACTATCCATAAATGGATTTTCCTTCTTTATCATGAATCAACAGTCTGAAGGCACTGTTGGAATATTCTGCTGAATGTTTCCGAATACAAACTTCATATGAACCACATACTTCTGAGCCCGGTGGTTTTAGCTTGTGTTTAATGAAGAACCTGATTTTCATATATTTCTGCTGAATTGGAACCATTTTGTTGTCTATAAAGGACAGTCTATAATGTCCCAGCTCTGACTGGTCAAATTGCTTTCAAACTCTTTCTTCAAACCCCTTTGGTGGCCTAGTGGTTAGGGAGTTGCCCCTGCAATCAGAAGGTCATGGGTTTGAATCCAAGGACTGATAGTGGCACCACTGAGGTACCCTTGAGCAATGTATCGTCCCCACATGCTGCTCCGCTGGTGGCAGCCCCCTGCTTCACTTTGTGAATGGGTTAAATGCACGCGTGACTATGAGGGGGCCACTTTACTTTATTATTCAATTCAATTTTATTTCTATAGCACTTTTACAACCAAAGTTGTCCCAAAGCAGCTTTACAGAGTCCAGGTCCAAGCCCCTAGTGAGCAAGCCAAGGGTGACAGGGGCAAGGAAAAATTCCCTGAGCCCTGAGAAACCTCACGAGGAACCAAGACTCAAAAGGGGAACCCATCCTCCTCTTGTCGACCCGGAGAGGAAGAGAAAGAGAGTCTCTATGGAGATAACTAACAATAGAAGGCCCTAGTGTACGAATTGAATCACTGTTAGACAGATTGGCCATGTACAGAGTTGGTACAATCAAGAGTCAATAGAGGTAGATTCTGTTTATTCTTTGTTTAGAATGTGCTGTCCTGCTTTGTCTCAGTTGAGGGTTTTGTTTCGGCATGCAGGACCTGAGAGTTCCCGTCTTCATTAGATGTCATCTTAGAGCACATTAGCAGATGCTCAGTTTGCGTCATTTCTGCAGCTTTACTCAGCGCAGTGGTTAAGACAAGGTACTAAAAAAGGCTCTTTTAGTTTAGTAAGGCTTAGTATGGTCTAGTTTGAATCAAACTTGAATCAAACAAAAAGTCTTTTAAGTCTTGATCGAGGTACTAAAATCCTTTTGAGCCTAATATGATGTCTGATGTTTTGATGTGGAAAGCTGTTTTAGCTTGGTTCAGCGTTCAAGACATGGTACCAAAAAGTCTTTGAGCTTTTTTTTTTTTAGCTTTATGCAGCTTTTGAAACAAGGTACTAAATTTTAAATCAGTGCAGTGTATGATTTAAGGCACTGTAATCACATTTAGATTAATTTTTGGCCTGAAACAGGCTCTTATAGTTTTAGATAGATGTATTTATCAAGAAATTAAAAGCTCATTTAGCTCAGTATAGTACTTTAAACAAGCCCTGATAGCTCTTTAGATCAGTATAGAGTTTGAATTACAGAACTAACAGCTGTTAATTATTTTGGCTTAAGACAGAACTTGAAACAAAGTACACTTAGGTTGATGAGCGTAATGCAGTGTTTGAAAGAAGGTACTGAAATGATTTTTACTTAACACAGTGTTTAAAACAAGATAGGAACAGCTATTTAAACTGAACACAGTCCTTACAACAAAGTATGCAATATTAAGCACTAAGTACTAAAAACAATGTAATAGAACTTATTTTATCTTACCACAGTTTGAGGCAACGTACTAAACGCTATTTTATCTTAGCACAGTGTTTAAAACAAGGTACTAAAAGCTATTTTATCTTAGTATAGTATTTCATTTTACTATTTTGCACTAATATGACCAGCAGATGCAGTTCTTCTTCAGACATAATAAATAGCAAGAGCATATTTTGCGTAGTAAGTTAAACAGTAGTGAGGAATTAACCCCTTTAAACTCCTGTGTGGTGTCTCTGTAATTCGGAGCTGTAGTCCAGTGTTCTGTGCGATGTCATTCTGAGATTATGAGCCAGTCCTGGGCCTGTGGGCGCTGTGTGCGTCAAAACAGCTCTTTAAATGAAGAGACTTGTTTATGCATGGCATGTGCCTGGGTATCATCGAGAACCCATTAAATGCAAGTCATTAATTTTATACACTCCCCCTATTGTGCAGATTCTCGCTGCTCTGTAGGTCTGTGTGTGTGTGTGCATGTGTGTGTGTGTGTGTGTGTGTGCACAAGGGAGTACATTGTTTAGACATGATTAAGGAACAGTTGTGAAAAAAGTAATGTACGTATTTCCCCCCCTTACTCTGAATGAAGTCCATACACAAATGTTCGGCTTCTTTAGTGTTATGCTGGAGCTATGAGGCTAATGTAGCTAACAAGTAGTAGAAGTGTATGCAAACCAAGTAGCCTGGTGCTAAGTGCATGCTTAAATCATCACATTCATCTCAAACTATGTGGAGGTGTCCAGTCATCTCTAATAGACTGGGGGCAGCAGATGGCCTGGTACCTAAGGTTGTGGGTTTGAATCCCAGGACTGCTAGTGGTAACACTGAGGCACCCTTGAGCAAGGTACCGTCCCCACACACTGCTCCCAGGGCGCCCCCATTGGTGGCTGCCCACAGCTTCACTTGGTGAATGGGTTAAATGCAGAGAAAGAATTTCACATTGTTCACACTGTGCTGTGGTGTGATCATGCATGACTATAAGGGGCCACTTTAATGTGGATTCTGTTACTGTATGACTCACTGTTATCTATGAACATGGACACAAGTGTGCTTAGCTAAATATATCTGAAACAGTATTAGAAGGCAAGCCTGAATTATATCCATATTGTATTCAGTTTTATGGACAATTGTAACAGTAGCTATAACTGTCTCTCTTTCATTTATCAGGAAATTATGCACTGCTCTGTTGGTGTGTGTGTGTGTGTGTGTGTGTGTGTAGTGGGATGCAGGCCAAAAGTTTGAGATGAGTATTGCTTGTCCTGTCTCTCTCTCTTTCTGTCTGTGTGTGTGTGTGTGTGTCTCTCTCTCTCTGTGTCTCTCTGTCGCTCTCTTTCTCTCTGTGTCTCTCTCTGTCTCTCTCTCTCACTCTTCTCCCTCTACTGAAACACTAAACACAGCAGTGTAACTCTAACTCAGCGATATCATCTCCAGTGCTGCTGTGGGTCAAGTAGCGGGAGAGCCTCAATATCCGGAGATTATTACAGACCGTAAAGCACTGGGGGAGAGAGCGAGAGAGAGAGACGAGAGAGAGAGAGGGAGAGAGAGATCACATTTGAAAAGTTGCTGGAGGGATGCCATTCCGAATATAAAAAAAGTTTTTCTAATGTAAAGTACTAAATACTCTTTTTTTTGTTTTTGTGCAGCGTCTGAATTGAGGTTGTTCCTTGGGTGTATATATGAAATTTTCGGTCAGCATATCGAATTCCAAACATTTAAAGCTGAAGTGTTTTAATAATTGTGTTTTATGTGTGTGTGTGTGTGTGTGTGTGTGTGTGTGTGTGTGTGTGTGTGTGTGTATGGGTGTGTGTCTGTGTGTGTGTGTGAGTGTGCTTTGTTTATTGATGTGTATGTGTTTGCATTTGCACTCCCACCTAACCACATACACACACACAATGGGCCTTTATATGTGCATGTGCAGGCATGCTTTGATTAGTGATGCGTGTTTCAGGGGGTTGAAAAAAGTGTGTACGCCCACATACAAACACAGTGGGCAGATCTTCTACAAAGAGCACACTTCTGCATGTTTTGATGGACAATTACTGTTTATTTGCTGAATGTAACATATTGGGAAAATAATTAAATCTATATGTAAAAGAATTTCACAAAGAAAAACTGCAAAATGTCATTTGACTGAGGGTGTTTGAATAATTCGTATGCATCAATGTACGGGTTTCTGCACTTTTATGTTTTTGTTGGAAATGGTGAAGGCTGGAAAAGTATTAATTGGCCATTTCTTAGCGTGTCGTGTGACTTGTTCTGTCTTGCAAGCCGGCTGCCCTTGCAGTTTATAATGATAATAATAATAATAATAATAATAATAATAATAACAATAATAATACATTTTATTTGTCAGCGCCTTTCACAGCTCTCAAGGTCAGTTTACAGAGAAAACATACATACAAATGTACATACAAAAGACATTTAAATGCATATACATACAAAAGGATTTTTAAATACATATAGATGATAGTGGTATGAAGTGTGAGACAGTTATGTGGGGTAGGCTAATCTGAACAGATGAGTTTTGAGTAGAGATCTAAACATGGGTAAGGATGTTGTGGTTCGAAGGTCGAGTGGGAGTGCATTCCAAAGTCGGGGAGTAGTGCAGCTAAATGATCTGAGCCCAATGGTGGACATATGGGTGGGCGGTCTGGAGAGGAGAGAACCAGAGGAGGAACGGAGAGTATGCAAAGGTGTGTATATATCAAGAAGATTAGTGAGATAAGGTGGAGCTAGGTTATGGAGGGCTTTGAATGTTTAAAGAAGGATTTTATACTCCATGTGGAAATGGATAGGGAGCCAGTGAAGTTGCTTGAGGTGATGTGTGCCCATTTCTGGAAATGATACGGGCGGCTGAGTTCTGAACTAGTTGAAGTTTATGGAGGGATTTATGTGGTAGACCGGAAGGCAATGCATTACAGTAATCAAGGCGGGATGTGACGAGGGCATTGACTAATATGGTGGTGGTAGTGGGGGGACGAAGGTGTTTAATGTTACGGAGGTGGAAGTAGGCGGACCGAGTGATGTTGTTCATGTGGACAATGAAAGAAAGATTGCTGTCAAGGATGACGTCCAGACTCTTGCCCTGAGAAGAAGGGAGGACAGTGGAATTATCAGTAGATAGCGAAAAACTACCAGATTTGGAGAGTGTGGATTTGGAAACAACTTTGTCTATTATTTTGGACAGATATGGGAGGTTGTAGATAAGTATAAGTTTAATATAAGAGTCATAGCCCTTTTTGAAATTCTTAATAGCGTTAAAAAAGGGTGGGGATTTTATAAATGTCCCTCATATAATCACATGTTAGCAATACCATTTAAACCACCTGTCTAATATTGTGTAGGTCCCCCTTGGCCACCAGAACAGCCCTGATTCACTGAGGCATGGACTCCATATGACCTCTGAAGGTGTGCTGTGATATCTGCGCCTCGCCATTAGCTGCAGATTCTTTAGGTTTGTCCAGCACATCCCACAAATGCTAGATCAGAGTTAGATCTGGTGGATTTTGGAAGAAGCGAAAAACCTAAAACTCTTTGTTATGTTCCTCAAACCATTCCTGAGCAATGTTTGAGATGTGGTGGGGCGCATTATCCTGCTGAATAAGGTCACTGTCATTAGGGAATACTGTTGAAGGCATTTAGTTGCTCTGCAACTGTGTTTAGGTAGGTGGTCCATGATAAAGTAACAACCATGAATTCCAGGACTGATGGTTTCCCAGCAGAATATTTCCCAGAGCATCACACTGCCTCCAAAAGTCACCGGTGTAGAGGGTTCATTGTGGGGCTCATTTTTATGAATGCATGCACATAGTCTTTGTTTACTGATGTTTTGGTGTGTATGTGTGTGTGTGTGTGTGTGTGTGTGTGTGTGTGTGTGTGTGTGTGTGTCTGTATGTGTGCGCGTGTTTTCACCCCCCCCCCCTTATGCTATGTTCCCTGTGGGGCAAGCCACCTGTCCCTCTGGTTGACTCTGAGGGGACGGGGGGCATACTGCTTCATTGTGTCCGGGAGAAAAGCCTCTTAGAGGGCTGCAATATGTCCCCTGGGTCCTGTGTGTGGGTTAAAGAGAGGAAGTGTGTGGCGGGATCATATGTTACACAGCTGAAAACCTTTACAACCCTACATGGCGCTGTCTGTCTGTGGCAGGATGGGGGGAAGAGGAGCTTAAACCCGTTCAACAAGTCCTTGTTCACCAAACACTATAATACTTTTACAGTCTGGGTCAAATTTGTGAGCACTGTGGGAGCTGTAGTTTCCACTACTGAAAGCTTACTACAGTATCATAATAAAATTATCTTTCACCTGAAACTTATTCAAGGGAAAAAATCTAAAAATGTCATTTCACAACAAAAGTATTGTTATGTCACATGATGAGTGATTACCTTGTTCATGCTATTGGGCCAAATCACTTTGATAACAGGCCATTGCTCTGTTTTAGAAGTCTGTGGTCAGTACAGAGTGCATGTATACTGCACAAAGGGTGGCCTGTATACAAAGTGTGTGTGTGTGTGTGTGTGTGTGTGTGTGTGTGTAGGTAGGGGAGGGGGTCCACATAGAAGGCCTAATGATTCCAGGGAAATACATGGAAGTAAATTTTAGCCCATTTTTTTATTTAGGACTGTGTTGTATTTAACCTCTGTATATAATTAAAGAACTACTCTTATTCCATTGTTGAGTTTTGGCTGGAGAGAAAAGGGCCCCAACAGAAAGTTGCTCAATCATTTTTTTCTCCATAGCATCCAGGTACATGCAGAAAAGGGTTAGGCCTTCAAAAACGTTACATTGTGTGCACTCCATTTACTCGTGTCAGTTTTTTTATGTAGCAACAAGGGTGAAGGAACCGGTTTGAACGAAGTGTCAGCAGCACTTGCGCTGCCTTTTACATAAGTAGCTGCATGGCCTACAATTAAAATAGAAATGTGAGTAAAACAGTAACTATCCTTGATTAGAAAGAATGCAGAAAGTATAGTGTAAAAAGTGTATAAAAGGTATGTAAAAGTAACATAAAACTTAAAAAGTGTGTAGCACATAAAAGGATACAAAAGTAAAAAGTTTTCTTTGGTGGTGCAGTGTGTGGTGACTAGTTGGGATACAAGTCCACGCACAAAGACAAATTAGTAGATGTGGGCTGTTTTATTTTACATATGTTATGGATTTTGCTTTATGTTTTAATTTAAAAAATGCTAGAATTTGGCTAGTTTGCTTGAGAAACTCTCTTGGCCTTTGATGTTAGTAACAAGTATTTTGAGGCTCTACATGAAAATGTAATACAGAAAGTATGGTTTGTCCCCTAGAAATGTAATACAAATTAAAAATACAAAGTATTACATTTCCATAATACTAGAGTAATGATAATGAAGAAAAATTTTTTTCTTTTTGTTCCCAATGCATGTATGACCACAGGGGCTAAATGTTATGCAATATATGCTCACAGTCGAATGCAAACTGAGCACAGGACATCCTAATAGCTGGTTACTTCACTCATGACACACGGGGCTTAAAAGTAACAGCAAAGCAGGTCATCAAGTCTGAGACAAAACAAAACAATTTCAGTGACTAAGAGATAACGGTGTTAAACAAAGTTCTTTCCCACCAAGACATTCTACAGGGGTGTAATCCACGTACATGCGGCTGCATCAAGGTACATTTTGCATTTTGTTTTTGTACACCTGACCTGTTGCGTTGAAAATGCTTTTTTGTGGGTGTATATTTTTTAAGCCAGTGTCTGAATCTATTGTTAAGTGAAGTCTGCCAACAACAGCCCACTACTATCTATCCATGGCCTATAATCAGCTCAGTTAGGCTCAGTATGATAGGCCTTGGGTCTTTTGTTATGAACATTTGCTGTGGGCCTTTGTGTTATTGAGTGTTTGCACTGCCCCTGTGGACCTGTTTGCTGTTTGTGTTTTTGAGTCTGTTTTGCCCTGCAGACTCTCCTTTGGTTCTGTGGACTGTTCAATAAACTGCATCCAATTGTTTTGGTCCAGCATTCCAGTTAGAACATGTGCAGTTGTTTTTGGACAGCCTTTTCTTGTTGCATTGGGTTTAAAAAAAAAGTGGCCTGCAGCAGTCTGTGCAAGACGTTTGACACTTCTGAGGAGCTTGAGGTGTTTTAAGAAATCCCTACAGTGCTCCTGCCTGTAGGTTTGGAAACATCAAAAGAGCTTTCAGGTTCAGATCAAACAGTCCTGTAAGTTTTGTCTTTGTGTTCTGCAGAGCAGCTGTCCATTTACACTCCTAATATGGCTTAGATAAGGGTGGGATAAGGATAAAGGGTAAAACAGACTTCAGAGGCATTCATGTCATCTTTAGCAAATGCTAACAACACAAAGCAGAGTGTGTGTGTGTGTGTGTGTGTGTGTGTGTGCGCGTGCCTGTTGTTGAAAATATTGGCCTAATTAGCAGCAGTCATGATTGTGTGTTACTAATCAGCTAAGCAATGGGTTAGCTTTGCATTACTCTGTGTGTCCATGGCTCTGTAGATAACAGATCTGACAGCAGATATGCATGCAAATATGTTTTTCTTGCACTTCTGAGCTCTGTGAGAAACAAGATTCCTCTGTTTTCGCACAATTTATTCCTCAGAACACATTCCTTTCAGTATCACTCCAGCAGTGTCAAAGATAATGGCATACTACAATTAGCATGACGCTAGAAATAAGGAGTCCCCTTTCCTACATCCCTTCTCTCTCTTCCACTCTCGTTCTTTGTTCTTCTGTGCTGTGCAGAAAAGTCAAAATTGTTATTGTTAGCCCCCCGTTAACCATTAGAAGTAACTTAGCCAGTTAGCTTAAAGCTAGCCTAGCTCATTGATGTTGGTCTGAATGTCATGATCAGTGTGTATACAGATGTGACTGTTTGCATTCATTGTTGTGTTATGAAGCTCACGCTCCCGTGGGAAGAATGTGAAAGGCTTTGTCGTGCATCGCATAGCCAGAATTCCACCACAGCCCACCAAAGAAGACAATGGATGGTCAGGCCCATCCTAGACCCAGACTCTACAGTCTCTACTGTGATAGTAGGCTCACCTCTTGTGTTTTTCTTCTGTGGTGAAGGGCAAAGGGTCATCTGGGGTTTGGCTAGCATTATGGATAAGGGTTGGTATTCATATCCCAGTGGACATATTACAAAAATATATTTCTGTTCGTGTCAACTTAAAGACAATAACAACAGCTCAAGGTGTGCTTCTTGAGGTTTTTGGAAACAATGTATTAAAACATCAGACAAGGAGTTGCTTTTAATCTGATTGTACATGTGTATAGTGACAATAAAAGGCATTCTATTATATTATATTCTATTCTATTCTAATACATCGGTGGATTTTAAGATTGGTGGGTTGTAAGGAATAGCAAGTTTTCATTTATAGCTTTTTAGCAACAGGCGTCCAAGGTCGTGCCATCTTGTTGTCCGGTTGTAGTATTCGAACAGTCAAATTTTTCTCTATGGTAAAAATTGTCATTTTCAAAAATCAGCCCATAATGTCCTATGTGTAATCAATAAGTTCCAATATAAGAATTGTTTAAATACATTTTCTCCTCTGCAGCTTAAATTACAAGGTCATTAAGTAGAAACAAAAAATAACTATTCCAAAATACATACTAAACACACCCTAAAGCAAATTTCTTGCTGGCAAACTCACAAAAAAAAAAACCCAAGCAAATTAGCACTGTGAAGTGGCTTTGGTAGTTGTTTGCTTGCTTTTGTTACAACTGAAAATTAAACACACAACAAACTGCATCTGAACTGAAATGTATTTTGCACAGTGTTACCTTTTTCCGATTTATAAATAACTGTCATGGTCACAGGGTAGGTGCCACGTACCCACCCATCCAGGTCGCCGGAGTACTGAACTTGGCATCATTCTCTCCCCTTCCTTTCCCTCTCAGTGTGGTTTCTCCCACTCACCAGATTGTTTACACCAGTTCTGCATTTCTTTCTCCATATATATATATACCAGGCCTCTAGGGCCCATTCTCCCCTATGCCAACTGGTTAGTAAAGTATAAAGAGGTCATTTTTGTCATGTGAACACACCACAGCGCACAATGTGAAATTCTTCTCTTCATTTAACCCATTCACCAAGTGAAGCAGTGATGCAGTGCCCACGGAGCAGTGTGTGCTCAAGGGTACCTGGCTACTGGTGTGGTGGGATGTTTGTTTGTCCTCTTAACAAAGTAGACCAAAGAAGTATGCCTAAGCGGCTGAACCTGGTGTTTCATGGGCTTTCCTCCTTTATTCCACGATGGGCCTCAAAGAGGCATCTGAACTGTCTTGATTTACTATGCAGCTAAGTTCTAGCCAACGCTTTGTTTGTGAGCTGCATCTATTCTGCTGCTATTCCGAAGCCAAGTCTTATTTTGGAGTTACCTTTTGTTCGCGCTTACCACCATTAATAAAAGTAGCACAAGTACATTCTGGGAGTGTGTCGCCTTCCTGACAACAACTTTTAGGCACCCTATTTGGTCCAACAGCCTCTTTTGAATTCGGTGTCACAAATTGTGATGTCACGAAAGCTGCTTCTAATGTATATCAGCATATTCAGCCCATTGCAGTTTAGCCCCGTCCATTCATGCCGAAGTTATGAGAGCTGTGTCACTCTGGACTGCTGTTCGAGTGAGGCGGCCAATCAGAACAGAGGCCATTTACACATATCAGTATTAAAGAGACACAGTTTCTGAGGGATAGATAAGTTGACAAAAGGTCATGTAAAAATGAATTATGGCCATTTTTGATGTGTAAAATGGATTCTTTAATGTTTTTGATATATATGCTGCTACAAAAGATACACTCTGAACTCTAAGGTAGTTTCCTGTATACTATGGCAGTGTAACATGGTCCATTGCTGGGGTTTCAACAAGAATCTTCACACTGCACAAAAGCATGCAGGGACATGACAGAACATCTGGTCTGTGTATGTGTGTGTGTGTGTGTGTGTGTGTGTGTGTGTGTGTGTGTGTGTGTTTATGTGTGAATGAATATAGCTTTGACTCTTTATTAAGTTATCCATTAGCTCCACTCCATGCTCCTATAATGTTTGGAGCCAAATTGGGCAGTAACCTATAGTGCTGTGTTTCACCTTTACTCTGTTTGGCAGAAAAGAAGCCTTTAAGGCACCAGCAGCAGACATGATTCCACATTCTGTGTTACATTCAGATGAGTCAGAGAAGAGAAACTAGAGTATAAGCATAAATTATAATCAGTCATTACAGCAATACCTATACATGGTGCAACCGGAAATAAACTGGAAAGAAAATTCCAGTTTTCTTCCCTTAGCCCAAATGTACAGTACAAGATTCTTAGACACCTGTGAAAATACTTACAAAATATACTACATAAAACTAAAAAAGAACAAATACAAATAACATTATATAGTAAATAGCAATTTTATTTACAGTGTGTAAATGTGGTCCTTGTGGAAGTCCAGTATTACTTGTAGTTTCCATCAGAAACCTGGTTTGACTCCATCAGTCCTTCATTAAATTAAACCAGGAGCTGCTGATGGAGTTTCACAAATCCAAACAACGACTGGAGGAACAAAGGAGAAATCTGGAACCGAACCCGTGTTTTCCTCTCCTTCTACTTTTACAAACAAAACACTTTTTGATACTTTTTCTGCTTTCTTGTTTGTGTGTATTTATTCTAATGTTAGCCTTGCTAACAGATGCTTTATGACATGCTGAGAAAATGCATTTAAACCAATTAAAAAGGTGCCTGAGACTTTTGCACAGTACTGTAGTTGATCAGCCAGGGCATGTTTGGTTTGGTTTGCTCCTTTAGCTTTAGCACTGAAGCCACAAAACTAGTGTAGCTTGACGTCTCTTTGTGCAGTTCAGATATTTACCCTGAATGTTTGTATCATACAGTCACAACAACAAACTGCACTTGTTTTGAAGGCTCCTTCAACACAGAATCCCTTAACAGACACATTCCTCCCTGTGCTTTATTACGTAAGACAAGGAGGTGCATAGTTTGGGCAGTGCAGGGCCTGTCTGAATGCTCTGCTATATGACAGATGGGGAGAGAGAGAGTGTGTGAGAGAGAGAGAGAGAGAGAGAGAGAGAGACAGAGAATTTATGACAGAAGTGTCTTGAATTTACATCATCTAGCACTGAGCATTGTCTGTGATTGTATATTTTTGTATATTGTACATTCTTCACATCAGACAGAAAGACAGAGAATGACAGAAGTAGAGAAAGAGAGAGACAGAGAGAGAAAGAGAGAGAGAATCAAAAAAAGAAATAGAGAGAGGGCCAAAGAGAAAGAGGAAAACAGAGAAAGGATGGAGTAAGGGGAATCTTAGAGAAAAAGTAAAGTGAGAAGCAGAGAGAAGATCTTGTGTGTGTGTGTGTGTGTGTGTGTGTGTGTGTGTGTGTGTGTTTTAAAGCCTGGCAGTGCTCAGAAGTGTCAGGTTTTGTAAGCATGGAGGAAAGCACAGCATGATACCCCTCATCTCTCTCTGCTTTTTCTCCTTTTTCCCTTCACTCTCAAAAGAAGAGAGGGATCCGGGGCGAGAGAGCATGTCACACTCTCTAATACTTCATCATGAAGAATGCATGGAAAACCTCTCACTCTTTCACTCTCTTCATTCACTCCCACCCCACACACACATGCACACTGCAGAAAACAGTATGAAAGCAAGCAGTGTTTAAAAAAATATATATAATGACTCCAGTTTACCAGCAGCCAAGATGTTTACATTATTTAGAGGAGAATTCCATTCCTGTTTATTTCTGCATAATTCAGTGTTTCAGTCATTTGGTGTGAAATGGTTCATTGTAGAGAAACTCACCAACTTTCTTTACAGTGGTGGTGAATGGAACCAGATGTCTACAACACAAATAAAGCCATTCAATTTACTATCCAAACCCACCAGTGAATCTACACGTCTTTTAAGTGTATATATGGAATGATGATGTCTCATGATGCCCTGCATGTGTCCCTCTACCATGAATGGGTTTAGTTCTAGGCCAAAAGCTTCTCAAAACTCAAAAAAACAACGTCTCAGACATCACGCAGCGTTTTCATAAGCATTTCATGCAATAACCTTCCGTTAGGGAGCTTTTAGAGGAATTAATCTTTCAAAGCTGAGGCGGAAATGTGTCTTTTTCTGCCATTTAATCTGCTGTTATCTGTCACTCAGTTGTTGGTGCTTTTGTTTACTTGAAATGTAATGAAAGTGAGAAAGCTGAAATTTTGCACATTTTTATTTAGTGTCACAAAATACCCTTTTGAACAAAAAAACGTGAACAGGGATGTAAGTCTTGCATCAGTTACATTTCCTCTTTATTGATTAAACTGATTCAACAAGAAATGTGATCTATAATTGAGATTCACACTGTATCGAGCAATAAATAAAACTAATTTTGTATAGTGACAAACACAGTAACACACAGAAAGCTCCAGATGTTCACACTGACATGTTTCACTATGACCAGCTGTAACTCCTGTGGATCCAGATTTAGAAAAGTTAATGTGGTCATCTCCAGATTCCCAGGATGGAATGTTACCCGAGATGCTCGGTTCATTGAGGTTAAACACTACAGGAGTCTGGTTCACATCACCATCACCATGTTTCTCTAGTATGGCACATCACCCATCAAACCACTTTGAGTAGCTTGTTTGCATCTTAGCATCTAATTATGCAGAAATTTCCACTGGAGAGTGTGAGAGTGATCCGCTGGAGATGTGATGTAAAGTAAAGTGTCTTCTAATAGTTACTCGTGAGCACACCACAGCACACAGTGTGAAATTCTTTCTCTGCATTTAACCCATTTACCAAGTGAAGCAGTAGGCTGCCACCAATGAAAGGCGCCCAGGGAGCAGTGTGTTGGGACAGTACCGTGCTCAAGGGTGACTCTAGCAGTCAAGGGATGCGAACCCACAACCTTCTGGTTGCAGGGGCAACCACTAGGCCACCAGCTGCCCCCCGGGTGCTGTGTTCCTGCCTGCCCGCTGCTTCACTTGCTGAATGGATTAAATGCAGAGAAAGAATTTCACACTGTTCGCAGGATGTGCTTTGGTGTGTTTATGTATGACAAATGGACACTTCACACTTGTTGTTGTTTGTTATAATATTCCTAATTAAGATAAAATATCCCTTTACTTGCAATAATAATGACATTTTTTAAAATGCATCTTTATATGTCATAGATATGTTATTTTTGTTTACTTTCTGTCATTAGATTGACAGGTTTTAGCCAGATTTTCTGATTGTTTTGATGACGACAAAAACACAGCAAACACTGAAAGAACAATTTAATAAAGTATCTCTTGCTACCAAACACAAACGCCGAACAGTGTGAACACACAGAATCTGCACTTTCTAGGGAATAAGTCTCCATACTTCTTGCTTTGTCTTCATGACTAGGATTTCAAAGGGTTAAGAATGAGTTAGTTAAACACTGTTGTTACAGATAATTTTGTTTAAAGTTAATAAGCAAATTCCTGTCAGAAACTGTTTTGTGCTAAATTTTAGAGACTGAGCTCTGTTTTGGCCTGTAGTGTAGTTTTATGTTTATAGCTGTCATTACATACCGGCTGTTTAACTGGGAGTCATAAAACTGTTACACATGAATAGAATTACATCATTTTTCCGGCATATTCAGTGTGTTTTGGGGGGGGCATCGGAGGAGCTGAATGGATTAGTTCTGTTTTAGGAGCCACTCCTACTGAGATAAAGTGTACAGAACTGAGTCACTGTTTACAATCAGTTACTTATTGACCTGATTCACTCCTGTGTGTGCTTGCACGTGTGTGTGTGTGTGTGTGTGTGTGTGTGTGTGTGTGTGT
>JBBIGA010017218.1:0-14745 GCA_037576975.1 Alestes dentex | reverse complement strand
CATATATATATAGTCTGATTAAGAATGTTCCACATCACTGCCCCTGACATTTATAAATTAAAGCTTTATGTTTCTGTATTTATTATTATTGGCATATTATTTGTTCATTATAATAATATTTAAGCATAATTTATACAATCATATCAAGTGAATGATCTTGTCCACATAAATTTAAATCCTACGATTTTTAAACGCTTATTATCAATTTATAACTCTGTTATTAAATAGTTAATACATATCACATGTATGTTATAATAAGAAGTGTTTTTAAACTGAATGAAAAAACACAAAAACTGGGACAGCAGGGAGATCAGAGGAGAAACACTTTCAGAAAATCCAGAAAAAAATTAGAGATGTTGTGTCATTTGAACATGTGTTTGTATGGAGATTTGCAGATCATAAGTGAGGTTTAGAGAGCGCTGAAGTGGCCCTTTACCTATAGGAATTTACCTTAAATCTTCTACAAACAACATAGCACCACCAATACCCTCAAACCTTCAAATCAAATTAACACACTGTCTACCATCACAATCACATATAATATCCACACATGAGCCTCTAACAAACACACCAGTAACAAACTCATGATAAACTAACCCGCAGCAAACAAAAAACCTGCAATAAACTGACCACAACAAACAACTGTAACAGGTTCTTGCTACTAGATAAAAAAGCTAACAAAGGTACTGTAAAAAACCTTAAACAAACTAATTAAGATTAACATGTGTGTAACAAATAAACCCACAATAAGCAAACCTATTACAAACAAAACCTCTAAAAGCAAACATACAATAAACTCACAATAAATGTTACAACAAACCGTTACAAACCATGACAAATCAGTAACAAGTAAACTACTATATACAAACCTACAACAAACAAATCTTTGACAAACAAACCCACAATGACCAATTTCACAACAAACTCACTGTAATCAAACCTGTAAGAAACTCACAGTGAACAAACCAGTACCAAAACAAATGTTTAATAAACAAACCTGTAACAAACAAACCCATTATAAACAAACCCACTGTTAAAAGCCATGTAACAAACAAATTTGTAATGAACAAACCCATAACAATGAAATCTGTAACCAACAAACACTATTGTAAAGAAACAGTAACAAACAAACCTACAATAAACAAATCAATAACAATCCAACTGTTAATAAGCAAACAAAACCACAACAGAGTGATTATAAACAAACCCGAAACAAACAAACCCACAACAAACAAAGTGATTATAAACAAATCCGTAACAAACAAACCCACAACAAACAAAGGGATTATAAACAAATCCGTAATAATCAAACCTACAACAAACAAACCCATTATAAACAAACCCTTCGGCACCCGAAATCCTCCACTGAAGAGCTGCAGTTAAACTGTGAAACGGCGCTGCCACAGTGGCTGGTCCTGCTTTGCCTCTTGATGCAGTTAAAAAGTTTTGTATCAGTGTAGAAATGGCGGATAGTGAGTCATGGCCACGGGGGCGAGGCAGACACGTTTACATGAGGAAGACGATGGTGAACAGGAGAAGAAGAGTAGGGGGAAAAAAGGACAGGAAAAAGGCGTTAGGGGTTAAAGCTAAAGAAAAAGAGCAAACAAACAGAGCACTACAGCCTTAAAAAAATTAAATACCTGGATTGTAGACGCTGTAAAAATAAAAAACAACCAGGCATCGTCATGGCGGCATGAAGAGTAACACACACACACACGCACGCACACACACACCCATACATAAACACTATCTCAGAGACACACACAGAAACGAGCTTGAGGAGAAAGACTTAGCAATGCAGCCTCGGCTTCATCTGCCTTGCACACACACACACACACACACGCACACACACACACACACACACACACACCCTGCCCACTTTGGCACAGATGCCAAGAGAACGAGAGTAACAGAGAGAGAGAGATGGTTGAGTGTAAGCAGGAGAAGTGACAAAGTGTGATCTTAGCAGATGTCAGGACACAGACAGCTTCATCACAATGCACTCTTAATAATAAAGGCACCAAAAGGGTTCCTTTTGGAGAACTTTTCAATGGATGGTTCTTCAAAGTCAACCTTGTGTCAGCAAGCTTTGTATCATCTTGGTTCTGGTTTCTGATCATATTAAGCACATTCATCACATAATTTAAATACCTAAAGCCTTGCTTTTCCTGTATCCCCATCAATATAATGACTTTTAGTCCCACCTTTAAAACCTCTTCTGATTTTTTTATGTCATCGTGCTCCTGTGGGCGGGGAAAGAATTATATTAACCAATTATATCTAGTTTCCCACCACCAGAGCAAATGGTCAGCTAGATCAGAAACCCTCCTCGATCCCAAGTTTCTCTCGCAAACACATCGCGATCACAGCTTTTAAGTTTAAAGGACCTCCCGGAGGTTCTATGCCAGTTATTATTTTTTGTACCAGATCGTTTATTTTTTAAAGCTGTGGCCCTATATTAAAGTGTGTCCTTTTTTGTGTTTGAAGATTTGCCAAGAAGTCACAGGGTTTTCCGTTAAATCTTCCCTTCCCAGCGTCATGTGATCAACAGGATACTTACAAAAATACTAGCTAATGCTGGCCACAGGAAGAAGCTCTGCAGCCTGTTTTTCAGACTGGGAAGTCATTGCCTGAGTCCTGCTCTTCAGGCAGGGTCTCTTCCAAAGGCTAAACACTAAACCTCCCCTCTCCAATCACCCGAGAGAGAGAGAGAGGTAGAGAGAGAGAGAGGAGTAAAGTTGCTCACCCTGAGACCAAGAGACTGCTTTTGTCAGCATTTGGCTTCTGTCCCAGGTAGCTCCATACACGCTAACAGCTCACATGCAGCTCGCCCCGTCACCAAAATGCAAGAAGATGGGACACCAAATCTGCAGCAAGTATGCAATCTTCTTTCGTCCAGCTTCTCTACGTTTTCACGTTCGCTTCCTTCGTGCCTACCTTGTTTACCTCCTCACCATGAAGGATCACAGACAAACAAACTTGAACAAGTGAAGGGCAAAATGTCCGAAAGTTCAGAAAACCACCAGTCGAATCTCTGAGCTTGATTTTGTCCAGAAAGGGGTCAGAAGGGGTTGAAAAAAGCCTTCTTCCGGCTGCATTACTGTCCTTGCTTTATCTAAATAAATCCACAATTCTACATGTGTGTGTGCTGGGCTCTGGCATTGTCTTGGGCAGCAAAGTGTGACGTCATCTCCGCCCTGTTTCTGATCAGTCTGTAATCAATAAATTTGTGACTGATTAATCTCTTGACTCGTGCTGAGCTCAACCAACCCCTTGGTTTTGCACAAGCGAATGCAAAAAGAGCAAAGATCCAAAGGCAGCGAGAAAAAGAGAAAGAGAAGGAAATTCTGCTGGAAATCCTGATGGTAGCAAATGCCAGTTTATTCCTTCCGTTTCTCTGATGTCGTTCAGATTTCCTTTGCCAGTCTCTTCTTGTTGGAGGCTGTAAAACTTTCAGCTGTGGCAGTGGAGGTTCATTTGGCAGTGGTTCAAAAGAGCGCTGCCCGCCGGGTCTGAAAAGGCCGAAACACACTCCACCCATGCTGGGGCGGGGGGGCGGGCAGTTACAGCGGCTTCATTTTTTTTCCCTCAACTGTAGTTCAAGTGAGGGGAATCTAGGTCAGACATGTGTGTGTGTGTGTGTGTGTGTGTGTGTGTGTGGGTGGGTGTGTGTGTGACTGTCCTGCTCTGCTGTGAAGAGTGTGAGCTGTGAGGTTTAAGGTGGGTGTGTAATTTCACCACTTCCTGCACCTGCCATCCAATCATTTCAGAGCAGAAAGTGTGTTCTGAGAGGGCTGGGTTACTTGGGCTTTCCAGGACTAGACTCTCTCTCACACACACACACACACATACACATACACACACAAACATAGAGGAAGCAAAGATCTCTGCAGATAGCAGTGAATATTGTAGTCAAAAGACATCATTCTGAAGCCCCCAGAAATGTGAGTTCAGCCCCCTTTATGAGCATCATTAAGTGACTCCATGAACAAGAGACACTCAAAGGAACCATAATTTAAAAGGAAACACTCCATGAGCATGAGGAAGACCCACAGACTATACAGGAGGCAAAAGGAAAAACTCTTCAAGCATGAGGAGAGGAACCAAAACTTTAGAAGAAATGTCCTGGGAATCTAGGAACAAAGACCCAAAAGGAGAAACTTCCTAAAAATAAGCCAAGAAGCCAAGAGGATCCAAGACTCAAAAATAGAACCTTCATAAGAGTGTCAGAAAGAAACACTAAAAAGAACCAAGACTCAGATGAGGCAAACAACCTAAACAAGTGAGGAAGTAAAAGCTAAAAGAAATCAAGGCTCAAATGGAGAAACTCCCTGAGACTATAAGTAAGAAATACAGAGGATTCAAGACTTGAAAGTTGGAAAAATACAAAGGAGAACCAAAGAGAACCCAAGACCCAAAAAGAGAAACTCCATAAAAGCATTTGGAAGAGTACTGAGCACTAAAAAAGGAGAAACTCCCTAATACACTATATGGACAAAAGCATTAGGATGCCTGACCATTGCACCAACAAGAATTTTAATGACATTGCTAGTGTTGTTTTTGGCGGCCTGTCTTAATTTTAGTTTTAGTCTAGTCTGCATCAAGCTGTCATTTTAGTTTTTATTAGTCTTAGTCACGTCCATACTCTTATTAATCTAGTTCAGTCGACTAAAAGTCTGAGCATTTTAGTCTTATTTTAGTCAGAATTATCCATGACTATTTTCGTCTAGTTTTAGTCAATGAAAACCGATGACATTTTAGTCTAGTTTTAGTCAATGTAAGTTGTATTTTAGTCTTTTTTTTTAGTAATGCAATTCTATTTAACCCAGTCAATATAGTATAAGTACACTGTAGAATAGACAAAATCTAAATTTTCTTTTAGTCAAAACTATTCACTAAAACTGTTCACAATTCAAACAAGGTTTTCTTATTATTATATTATTGTAACCTTATAGACTCAAGAATACTGTACATCCATTCCAGACACGGAAGACACTCTGATTTGAATTTATGACATTTATTTTGCCAACCAAACATGTTAGAACTTAGAAGTACACACACATAAATTTAAATAAAATAAATAAATAAACTAACATCACATCACTAAAAAGTGCAAATAAAATGAAAATGTGTGTTTCTATTGCCATAAAACCCACATTTGTAAAACTGGTAAAAGTCTTCACCTTCAGTGTGTTGGCGTGAACTCACCAGAATATTTTTTTTTTCCCTGAACAAATATAGTCTACACAACCAAATCAGAACAATTTAGGATCAGCTGTTTTTGCATGGATATGGGCTGCTTATCAAAATGCTGTGTGTGTGTGTGTGTGTGTGATTTCTCTCTCCCTGCCACTATATTGGCCTTACGTCCCAAAACTTTTGGCCAATCTAGATAGATTTAATTCACAGTTCCTCTCAATGGACAAAAGTATTGGGACGTAATACTGTTCCACTCTAAGGTTGATTGTCCCAATACTTTTTCTCCCCTACCTTTCGTACAGGAAATAACGTCTCGTCTCGTTTTAGTCAACGACAATTTTAGCATAGTTTTTATTTTGTAAACCACATTTAGTCTCGTTCTTATTCGTCAACAATATGACCAGCATTTACGTTGCATCTCGTCTAGTTTTTGTCACGTGACAAATGTTCGTTGACGACGATATTTAGTCATAATTTTCGTTGACAAAAGCAATACTAGTTTCTGTGGAAATTTGTGCCCATTCATTCTGTAAAGCATTCATGAGGTCAGGTACTAAGGTTGGACAAGAAGGCCTGGCTCACAATCTCCATTCCAGTTCATCCCAAAGGTGCTGGATGGGATTGAGGTCAGGGCTCTGCACGGGCCAGTCAAGTTCTTCCACACTGAACTCATCCAGCCATGTTTTATGGACTTTACTTTTTGCACTGGGGCCCAGTCATGCTGCAGTAGAAAATGGCCTTCCCCAAACTGTGTGCACAAAGTTGGAAACGTGGCATTGTCCAAAACAACCCAAGACCATAAAAAGAAAACACTGAGCAAAACCAAGAAGTTAACCTCCGGGACAAAATACTGACAGGAACTACAACTCGATGGAGACACTTCTTAAAAAACATGAAGAAAAAACAATGCGAGGAACCAACTAGCATAGTCAGAGTAGTCAGAGGGCAAGATTTACAAGGTAGATTAAACAGGGGCACTGATATCAGGCAGAGGAAACATCTGGAGAGTGCAGTCAGCGCAAACGTCTGTATTTTACTGTTTCCGAATGCTGTTTGGGCTGTTCCCCTGTCTGTCATGTTCAGTGCTGGTCTTTCTGTTTGTTTTGGGTGTGTTCCCTCTCTCTCACCTCACTTTCCCTCTGGGTCTGTTTGTTTTGGCCTGTAGCTTCACAGGTGTTTTCTGCTATGCTCACACGCTCCAGCACCACTGAGCCATCAATGACACACACCGCCAGAAGACACTAGAGCTCAGTTCAGTAAACAAACTCTGAAATATGATGCTGCGAGGCGTGAGAGAGGCACTGAAAAGCTCTGTAGATCCAGATGAGTGATTGAGAACAGAGTGTGTTAAAGCTTCAGAAGTGTATAATATACACCATAATATAAAATACCATACAGTCTACCATCTACAGGGCCTTACCCACTAACAGTGCATTTGACAATATATGCAATGCTGTTTGTCCCTGAATGTGATGCAGGACATTTGAGTTCATACTAACAAGTCTTATTGCTTCTGTGATTCTTTGGTACACATTTCTGTGTTAGCAGCAGTTGTAGTACTTGTGTCTAGTCTGGGCTCTGAACTTGAGACACTTTTTCTATGGTCTCGGACACACTGGTATTTGGACTTGTCCCATCCTTGACCATCAGTCCCGCCAAATATTCTCATTGGACACTTCTGTTCAGTCTCTGATTTGTAAAGTGTAAAGTGTAAAATGTCAATTTGACATGTGAACACACCATAGCACTGCACAGCACACAGTGTGAACAGCGCAAAATTGTTCTCTGCATTTAACCCATTCACCTGAGTCACGTAGTGAAGGAGTGACACAGCACCCAAGGAGCATTGTGTTAGGATAGTACCTTGCTCAAGAGTACCTCAGTGGTGCCACTGCAAGTCCTGTGCTCTCGCATTTAAGCTTGGAAAAAAAAAAACTTCAGATTTTTTTTTTATAAGATCTATTAAATATAATAATATTATCATTATTATATGTTTAGGCATGTTTCACCTCCTAGATAAAAACTGAGTTATGGGGAGAGGACCACCCTACCTGTACACAAAACTGCTGATCCGTGTTAAAGTGAGGGGTCACTGTAATTGGAAATCCATAGCTCAGTGATTGACAGGGATTGTAATCTCTCATTTGAAACAGGCACATACCTTTGTAGCTGGTATAGGGTACAGAGCAGAGTTGAAGTATTTAGCTGAAGTTAGTTTTGTGGCTGAAACTACAGGAGCATATTTTGTACATGATTATAGACAGAAATGTGTTTTTATGATCAAGTTTTGTAATGAGAGAAGAACATCATGGGAATGTACTTTTATTCATGGTTTAGAAAATAAAGGAGCTGTTATGAGCACCAGATTGGAGTGGAGTGGAGATTCATGACTGCAAATTTTTAGGAGCACCAAGTTCCTTAGTGTGCACATGACTGAGGACCTCACATGGACAAGCACATGGACACCACCTCCCTAACAAAGAAAGCCCAGCAGAGATTTCACTTCCTGAGACGGCTGAAACGAGCAAACCCTCAACCTCCCATCTTCACCACATTCTTCAGAGGGACCACTGAAAGTGTTCTAACCAGTTGCATCACTATCTGAAACGGCAACTACAACATGTCTGACCGCAAGCACCTGCAGAGGGTAGTGAGGACAGCAGAGAACATTATCAGGGTGCCTCTACCCTCACTAGAACAGACATTCCGCACATGGACTGTTCGTAGGGCCTGCAGCACTGTGCAGGACCCCTCCTACCACTCACACAGACTATTTGCACTCCTGCCATCAAAGAGGAGATACTGCAGCATCAGAGCCAGATCTACCAGGCAGCGGGACAGTTTCTACCACCAGGATGGGCTCCTCAACACCATGCTGCCACCAGGATCCCCTCACTTCCCCTTTCCCCCCTTCAAACTGTTTACACTGACCGTACACTCATGCACAGCCACTTTATCAGATATACATAGATTGAAATTCGCACATAAGCCTTAAAATCCAATCCTGCTATTTATACCTGGCAATACTGTTATACTGTGTATACTGGTTATATTGTACATACTGTTTGCACAATTCTCAGAACGCACAAAAGAAACTGCACTTAAGCTGCTATTTAAGCTTGGTCATAAAGTTATACTGTTATTTTGTTTATACTGTATACATTAGTTATGTTGTCTGTATACTGGTCATATTTAAGAATGCACAAACCTTTAAGAATGTATACTCAGGTTGCTATTTTCACTTGTTTCATACTGTTTTATACTGTTACACTGTTTATATGGTTATACTGTTCATACTTTTTGCACATTTCTTCAGCTGTGGCACAGTTTGTTTTACTTATATTTATATACAATGTGCAGTGAGCTGTCCACACTCAGCACAGGTTAAACCTCACCCTTACCTAATTTTATAGCTGTTATTTGCACTGTTTTGTTTCACAGTGTCTTTTGTCTGTTGCACCATATGTACTCTGTGGAACCTGAGCTTCGCCTTTTCATCTCCCTGTATGCTTGTATACGGTTGAGATGACAATAAAGTTCACTTTATTATTAAGTGTTTCTAATCAGAGAAGAGCTCATATATGTTTAATTCTAAGGGATAAAGAGAAGCTGGAAAAATGATGATGTAGAAATGAATACATTTTTGACCTTCAAAAACAACTGAAAGAATAGAAGTCCTGAATCCTGAAGGTTTCATGCTACGGCCTTTTGTCCCAACTCACCTAATCCACTTAATGAACTAAACAAAAAGCTCTTCCAGAGCGGAACTGACTGTGTAAGAGCGGGGAAATTATTTCTACATACAGTAGTGTCTTTTGCCCTGCAGTCACCTGAGGCATGGCGCAGGTTCAGCTGAGGACACAGTGAGTAGGACATACAGTAAGTACACAGTTTATGTGTGTGTGTGTGTGTGTGTGTGTGTGTGTGTGTGTGTGTGTGTGTGTGTGTGTGTGTGTGTGTGTGTGTGTGCAGATTGCTACTCATTTACAGCGGCCACACCTTGGGCAGCGCAGTCGGTGCACGTGTGACATGTACGACAGTATCTACAGTAGAACTGAAGCTAGGCTGTGCACTGCCCTCTGCAGGCCTAAAGAAGCATTACATCACACACTTCACTTGGTTGCCAGGTTATTGCTAAGTCCTTCAAGGTTCAAGGTTTCATTATCGTCATAAGTTGTGAACACGTACATAGTAAGATGAGAAATCTCTTTATGGACCACAGTGCAACACAGAGCAACATACAACAAAGTGCAAGGAGCAACAGAGACAAAATAATAAATAGACAATACAGTGTAACAGCATAGTGCAAAAAGAATGTCTCACTGGCCAGATGTTATCATCCTATAATAATAACAATAATAATGAGAAGAAGAGGAAGAAAAGGTTTGCATAAAGTATAAGCACGCTATCTATTTATTTAGTTAGAGTCTAAAAGAACTGGATTTTAAATGTACTTACGTATGAAAAAGTAAAAGTATTGAAAGATAACGTAATGATCCAACAATTCTCTGTTTGCGTTTCCAGTTCAGTTCATGTTTAGTCCATCTTATGCATTTTCAGCACACTCATACACTCAGTCCATGTTTTGAATCAATTCACAGTACTGGGTTCATCTCAACTAGAGCTAGACAACTGGGGGTGGGGGGGGGGGCGTAGACTGGTGCTGGTTTAACACTATGTACAATGAACAATAGACTTCTTATTCTTCACATTGCACATTATCACATTTATGCATTTGGCAATTGCACCCCATTTGGCAATGTCCCATGAAAAGTTTCTTCATGTTTGTCCAAACTCATTTTATTGAAGGTTTTTCATTTACCAGGTTTTTCGCAAAAGGGGAATAAAGAAAAGTACTTTAATGCACATTTTATGTTCTTATTTGCTAAAACACACATCCATAAATGTAAATTCACCTTAAATTCCTTTGTTTTTAAGGTTGAACCTGAAGGTCAGTGTACAAAGCAAACCTTTGCTTCCATATTCAACCTTCATGGCTCCATGCAAAAGTCTTAGACACATGAGAACATTGTATTTAAAACCTGTTTAGATGTCCAGTGTGTTTTTGAAAAGATAATATTGGAATGTAGACAAGTAATATTAATACAGTAATCCGCGATTTTATGTATTCCTATGTGTTTGCTTAATCATTCCCAGATTTACATTGTATTACATTGTAATTCTCAACAAATACCTCAAAAACCTGGTTCAGCTCAATCAATACTTCATTTGATTAAATCAGGAGCTGCTTATATAGTTTCACTAATCCGGAGGCATCATGGTAAAATCTGGAACTGAACCTGTGTTCTTTTAACCAGCTCAACAGCCTGCAAAAAGTACTTTTTACAAGCAAAATAAATCTTAATGATTTCTTGTTTGATTGCATTTATTCCAATGTTAACTTGTGTATTTACTGGTAGAAGGTCCCCCACTGCTGAGGTAAATGGCTTATACAGTTTATAAAAGAGACTAAAAGGCTTTTGGCTACATAGGCCTAAGACATGGGACCTAAAACTGAGAAAACCTAGAGACCCGTGACTAGATGTAGGCCTAGTGGTGACTGATTATACAGTCCCAGCATGAACTGGAAAGGGAGCGTCCACCTGAGAGAACTGAACGTGCCTGTTTCAGTAAGGTGCTGAACAATCACTGTGGGCACCTGCCCCAGATCCACACCCTCATCAGCCAGAGTGTTTTACCCCCCCAGTACAACACTATACTACACAGCCCCCCAAACCCAATGCAATATATTTATTTTTACTGAGTGTCACTGAATGTTTTCTGTTCTTTTAAGCACTTCATAACTTTATTATTATTAATTATTTATTATATATTATTTGTTGTTGTTATTATTATTATTATTATTATTATTATTATTATTATTATTATTGTTAAGAATAATTATGGACTTCAGTAAGACTGTCATTGAAGTGGATTCCAGTCCTGGTGGATGTCAGATTCTGATCCACAAAATAAAAGCTTGGAAATTAAATATTACATATTTGGGGTGAGATCTTTGATCCAGTTATTTAAAGGGAGAAAGGAAAAGAGCACACCTTAAGCCTCCTTGAACTTCTCCATCAACTTCCTTTTCAGTTCCATCATGACCAGATCCCAGTGCGCTACAGTGGATCCTGGCAGATTCCTGCCCCACATTCCGGCATGTTCGTGACTTTTCTTCAGAGAGAAAAAATAAAAGCATGGGCATTAAATATTACATAGTTGGGATGAGATTTTCCATCCACTTCGTCTTCATTTCCATCATGATCAGCTCCCACTGCTGGTACTTTTCTCTTTCAGAAGTGCTATATTCCTGCTCCATATTCCACATCTTCTGGAAATTATGTTTTGATGTTCATCAGTAATGTTTGGAGCTTTGAAAGACAAATCCAATGTTAGAGGTTGATCTATAAAAAATAATGTGTTGTTTTGGAGCAAACACGATTTTATGAACAAACTTTAAAGTTGAATTTACAAATCCAACTCATGACACATAATGAACTTATCAGCTATGAAAAGACAGAAAAAAGAATTCATGTTGAACTCACTCTGAGCCATGTTCTCCTCCACCTCAGCCTGCTTCTCCCGCTCCACCAAAACCATCACGTCCTTCTCCTGGAGTTTCAGCTCTTCCAGGGCGTTCTTCTGCTCAGTCATTCCTCTCACTCTCATCCATGGAGGAAGTCAAGGATTTAACCTGAGGGAGAGCATCGTGTAGCAGATCTAACAGGAGCAAAAGAACATCTCTAAAGTTTCTGTTAACACGTACAAGAAGGTCTGAATATGGAAAAGCAAAAAAGTGCTGGATAATGTCTATTTGAGTTGAATTTTTATGACACAAAACATTTTTCTGTCCCTTCAACACATTTCTTTACCAAAGAGTCTTCCTTCTGCTGAATTTTGAGCTCCTCCTGGATGTTCTCCTGCTCAGTGGAGGTCATGGCTGTGTACTGCTGAACAGTTTTATGTAGAAGGTCTAACAGGAGGAAAAGTATATCAATAAAGCCAGCAGTCATATTTGAGCAGCATTTTTCCACAGGATTAAGTACGTTCAATCCATTTCTTGCCAGAGCTTCTTCCTTAGGTTTTTTCTTCTAGTCTTCCTCCTCTATCTTTTTGAGCCCCTGCTGAAAGTTCTCCTGGTTAGTGGTAGGTGTGAGTGTGTACTGCTGAACAGCATCCTGCACCAGATCTAATAGGAGGAAAAGAATGTGACTGTAATTTAACAAAATGACTCCATTCAGGCGTGAGAGTAGCATTAGCATGGAATTAGCAAGTAGAGGAGCATTTATAAAGTTATTATATTTTTCTATATATTATAATATTATGCTTTAAAGTACTTATTTATGATTTTTCAGCACAACTAAAGATGACTCTATATTTTTTTACTGTTTGTTTGCTTTCTTATTTACCTTCATTCCGTTCCTTTAGAGAATTCCCCATCTCTTCCAGGTCTTTCTCTCCAACTTTCAGGACTTTCAGTGTTTGCAGAAGATTCTCCTGGTCAGAATTCTCTCTGATCTCTTCTTTCTTCTCAACCACCTCCTGCTTCTCATCAAAATTCTTCTCCTCCTCCTTCCTTTCGTTTTCCTTCTTAGACTTTTTCTTCTTCACCCCCCCCCTCATCATTATTAGCTCTTTCCTGTCTGTTCCTTTTCCACCTGTTGAGATTGAAACACTTCATCATCATCCTCATCTGTTTGCTTGCAGAAGCACCAGAGCTTCATTTTTGCTGCTGTCAAACTGACCAAAACTGAAACACATCACAAGAGAACAGTGATGTCACAACATTCCGTTCATTACATCACAAGTTTGATACGTGGTTATCGTTGCTATGGGTTCAGACGATTAAAATTCTACACAATAAGAACTACATTTCAGTTACACTTAGGCCTCGTCCACACGGACGTTTGAATCTTGGATAAATGAACGCGCTCTGAATGTCATAGGCGTTTTTGTTGCGTTTTGTATCTGCGTTTGACTGACTTCAGTGAGGCGTGACACTGTTTAACTCCAGCCTGCAGCCCAATGTGTAGTTTCGTGTATTCGCCCGTGGGGGCAGTAATTATTCTCTCCAGATTGTTTACATGTTGGACATCTTGATTTGTAGTTCTACATTGGAAACAAAGTTTTATTCTTCGTTAAAACTTGCAATCGACATTATTGTTTTAAAAATCATCCTGATACGGCGCCGTGGGCAGAAGAAATTCGGCAGAAATTGACGCCAAGAAGACGTTGCATGCAACATTTTTTGACGCCACACCCCCGAGTGCTGGGGCTGAACGCCCGTGTGGACGCTGCGATTTGCTCCAATGAGCAGAAAAACGGTCGGCGCTCAGTCCGCGCTCACCTGGCAGCACGAACGCCCGAAAAAAGCCTGATTCAGACGTCCGTGTGGACGAGGCCTTACTGTTACAGTACAGTATAACGCAGTATTTCTCAAACTTCTTTGTCCTGGGGCCCAGTCACCTCAGGCTTTGGGGCTGCAAGGCCCTGACCCCGTGTGTGTGCCTGGAAAGATAGACATTGAATTTGAGATTATTGCAAAATTACCTGTAAACATATGGTAACGTAGTAATTAGGCTATTATTATAATAATAATAATAATAATAATTATTATTATTATTATCATTATTATTATTATTATATGCCTATATATAAGAACCACAGCCAAACAGTGCCCCGATAACATCCATACACTTTTATGATAAACATACAGGACTACCCGAGGCCTGAAACAGAAAACCTAGAGACCCGTAACTAGACGCAGGCCTAGTGGTGACTGTATACAGTCCCATCCTGAACTGGAAAGGGAGCGTGTATCTGTGATAAGTGAACATGCCTGTTCCGGTAAGGTGCCACACGATCACTGCAGGCCAATCCGCGGCCATAGTTTGAGAAACCAGGCGTTGGTGTGTGCAGGGTGTTATGCAGGTGCGTGTCCAGCAGGTGGAAACATCACCAATACAGCATTAACCTTAAAAACACTTTATACCGGGTCAAATCTAAATTCACTCTCTGCACACTATAAAGTGCGCAGTGTAAGTTATGAAATTCTGTCTTCTAGGCCCAGAGCAATACCCAGTATTGTCCGCATAAGTGAAATCTTAACAAGCCAGAAAATCTTAAAAAGATTACAGATGTTATTTTTTTTACTTTAAAAACCACTGATTTGACTATGTAAGATAAATAATCTACTTTTTAAAAACTTTTTCTTTAACTAGTGAAATTTTCTTACTGTGTTGGCAGATGATTTTCTTGACTCTAGTACCTCTTTTCTTGTATCAGAATCTCATGTTAAGTGAAGTAAGAAAGTAAGTAAAGTTTCTTTACATAGTGCCTTTCTCAGACAAGTCACACAGCACCATACACTAAAAAGGAGAAGAAAAGCACACTATTAACAGTATACAAACAGAACATAACAGAGATGTCAGTAAAATACTGGAGGTAATAGGAAGCCATTTGAGATTGAACCTGTGTGTGTGTGTGTGTGTGTGTGTGTGTGTGTGTGTGTGTGTGTGTGTGTGTGTGTGTGTGTGTGTGTGT
>JBBIGA010017198.1:0-14747 GCA_037576975.1 Alestes dentex | reverse complement strand
ATATATATATATATATATATATGGTGCAAATCTTAGGAGCTGAGCTGTAGGACAGATAGCTCCTGTGCTGTTGTGTAATGCTGTGAATTTTAGTCATGAGAAAGAATGCTCCAGTTGGACCTTCCCACACACTACGTGTCACCTGCTGAGCTGCTCGAGGTATAAACTCCTACCTGTATCTGCCCGCAAGTCTGAACCTGTGAAGCGGAGCAGGAAAAGAACGCCAGGGTGGAGCGGGGTGGGGGGGGATTTAATGCCGGATATCAGGAAACCAACAATGTCTGCTATTGTAATATCTTCTGACTTTTTATTTCGCATACCTGAAATGAATCCTAATGGTTATTTTAGTTTGAGTTAGATGGAGCGTCATTTTGTTGTTTGATATTAGCTTCCCATGTCTGAGCTAATTTTGTCTGTGGGAAAAAAATTGCAAATCACTTTATCGAACCTGCACTCTGTAAGTTACAGAGTTTTGTCCTGTGTTGTTTTGTCCAGTGTTGGTTTTCAAAGCTGTTCAGTAAAAACAGAAATATTGCTGCACTTATACTACATGCAAGCGATTGGTATCATATATATACGGGTGGGGTCCTCGAGTTACGACACAGATCCGTCCTTTTTTTTTCAGTGATGTATCCCGGATTTTGGTGTTAGTCAAAACACACCCTAGCCTAAGTCACTTACCGATCTGAACACAGTTGTAAAATCATAAAAACACATGTATGTAGTAGTGCATGCATATACACATAAGTAGTAATAATCATATATCAATATTGCGACAAAGGGCCCATGGTCAATTATAGCATACATGTATTACAATTTTCATTTTATTTTTTGATCCCCGTCGATAAAAATGGCTTAGACCTGGGAATCTTTACATGTAGGGAAGTCAATGACTACGAAATTACACACGTTTAGAGGTCTATGGCTACAAAAAGGTGCAGGTTTTCCTCGTGCAACACTGATGATATTTCACATTCCGACACAGTCAAGTGTATTTACCTAGCTTCAGGCTGCGCTGCATTGCTGAATGGAGTCCAGACCCTTTTGTGAATTGTCTTGTTACTACTACTGTTGGAAGTGCAGAATATCCATGTGTCTTTGTTCTTGCACATGGTTATAATACCAAGACTTAATGCCTGTTGATATACTGTACAGCTTCAGTAAGGCAAATGGACAGACTGTCCTGCCGTATGACCTTTCCATTCCTCTTTCTCTCACACTCTGACGCACATTCTTGTCATAAATTGCTTCTATTCAGCCTTGAACCACAACCTTCGGCTACCTCTTCTCCAACAAAAGCAGGCGAGCTGGTACACTGCTGTGAGCACAAAGACACGTAACCTGAACCCTGTCACTCCACCTTGTGTGCGTTCTCTTTCACATCAGTCCATTCTGCGTAAGATTTCCGTTTTACAATCGGTGTCTAGTACAGATATTCATCTCTGGATCTCTCACTTCCAGTTTAAACCATAGGTGTCTTTCAAACGGTGTGATTTAAGCGGCTTTGGCAGTAGACAATGGCACTGACGAACTGGACCAGCACCTCACAAAACAGGCTTCTCCAGTCGGAGGGAAGCGAGAGTGTGCCTCATCCTCACTGTGCGCTCGCACTAACCAGCCATCGATGACTGTGTACTTTCTGTTTGGTTGCCGTGGTTACAGGAAACCGCCACTTTACTCTCCCCCCCGGCTGCCCACGGTGGAGGGAAAGACTGATATGGGGGTCGCGACCCCAGTGCGGGCGCAACATGTGTTTCGAATGGATGCGCCTCCTTAATTGGCACGCTGGAATGCGCGGCGGAGAGTGTGTGGTTTATACTGATGGCGTGCCGGACTCGCGGACGCAGGGTATTAGATGTGCTGCCTCTGCAAATGAACCTCAACTTTGCATTCCTTAAGGGAGGCATACGTGTGTTTCCTGACAATGAATCATTGTGTAAGTAAGCTGTGAGTTATTGCTATACGTTTTCTCAGTGCTTCATGGGTATCACAAGTACTTCATACACAATGTGGACAAAAGTATTGGGACGCCTGACCATTACACCGACAAGGACTGTAATGATGTTGCATTCAAATGCGTAGACTTTAATATAGAGTTTGCAGCCGTGACGGCTTCCACTCTTCTTGCAAGGCTTTCCACAAGATTTTGGAGTATTTATGTGCGGACTTTGTGCCCGTTCCTTCTGTAGAGCATTTATGAGGTCAGGCGCTGAGGTTGGATGTGAAGGCCGTTCCAGCTCATACCAAACGTGTTAAGTGGGGTTGAAGTCAAGTTCTTCCACACTGAATTCAACGAATCATGTCTTTAATGTGGAGCTCGCTTTGTGCACTGGGGCACAGTCACGCTGTTCTTTCCCAAACTGTGTCCACAAAGTTGGAAGCATGGCGCTGTCCAGAATGTCTTGGTATGATGAAGCAGTAAGATAGGGACCTAGCCCGTCCAATGAAAAACAGGCGCGTCCCAATACTTTTGTGTAAACACCAATCAGCTGTAAGTAGTAAGTAGCTGATTGGTCAGCAGCCCATCATGACATCATCGCTCACCCTCAGGCCGTGAGCCCATGAGACACAGCCTCCCCTGTTACTTCCAGCGAGTATGTTTCCAGGACATGATCTTCTCTCTCCCTGCTGACCTTTTCGGCTGATGAATAAAAGCCAGCTGCTGCTGAGGAGCAGGTCGGAGTGAGGAGAGCTGCCCACTGCAGTAGATATCTCATCACTGGCAGCCATGGAAACAGGCGCTTCGGGCTGGAGGTGGATGCCTGCCTTGCCGTGCATGTGTTTGAGCGCATGTGTCTTCATTAAGTGATGGCTAAAGGGTGACTCGCCTACCCGTGCTGATTCATACACACACACACACACACACACACACACACACACACACACACACACACACACACACACACACACACAGTTGGAGAAAACAGATGACAGCTCCAACTGCATTATGTAGGTGGACCAAGTAAGATCCTGTGACTCATTTAGAGCACCATGTCCCACTATCTTACAGTTTATTTCATGTACTAGGGTGCACAATCAGAGCTGGTGGTCAGGTGCTCAGGCCAATTCATTTTTATGTGGTTGATATCTTGCTTGGTCCACCTACATAATGCAGTTGAAACTGTCTTCAGTTTTCTACTGACTCCAGCTGTGTCAGTGTGGGCGTGTGTGTGTGTGTGTGTGTGTGTGTGTGTATGTGTGTGTGCATGTATGTTTTTTACAATGCTATGTTGTAGTTAACATGAAGCAAGTGTGCACGCATTCGAGCTGTATTTGGATCCTGCTGCTACACCTACACTAAAAAGTTGTATCATAGTTGTGCATGACTCACTGTGGTCAGCTGTCTCATACTTTTCCTGTAACTCTTTATTTGGCTTCATGTTATTTAAATAGGCAGGTAAAGTGAAAGTGACCATTCTGTCATACGTGAGCAGCATGAAATTTTCCCTCTGTATTTAAACCCATTCACCAAGGGAAGCAGCGGGCAGCCAGGAACACGGCGCCCGGAGAGCAGAGTGTGGGGACGGTACCTTGCTCAGGGAACCTCAGAGGTGCTTAGCAGTCTTCGGAATCAAACCCACAACTTCCTGATCGCAGAGCAAATGCCCAAACCTCTAGGCCACCAGCTGCCCCAAAGGTTTGGTGTGTGGCTGGGAAAACACAAATGGCCTCACTAGATAGTTCTCTGGCCCCCTGCTTTCACTAATCAGGTGAAAATGTAAAAAAGGTGGCGCCCCTGCTCTTCACTCTCCAGAGCCCAGAGTTTTGTTGGATAGCATTGTCACTAAGGTTGGTTCGCTAATATGCCCATTTCCTAACACGATATTTTAGGATGTACTCACACTAGGTGATCCGTACTGTGCACAAACATGTTTGCGTGCCTCAGTCCAGTCCTTTGGCTTGTGTGATTGCTCTGTACTGTGCACTAATGCACCTGAGCACGGTTCAGCTGGTACACATATAGTGTAACTGTCTCATTTAATAAACATGGCACCAAAGGGAAGGTCTTTGACTGAATGACTGGTTATGGTAGCGGTGCAGTGTTTGCTGGAAATGAGAGAATATGAGAGAATGATGAGAGAATACAGGAACAACACAGTAGAACTCTTCAGCTCGATTTAAATTTAAGTCACTAACTCTTACCTACAGAGTGACATCTCGGTCAGCACCCAACTCCCTTAATCCCATCTTTCGGTCTTCCTACTCACTCCCTCTGCTCCTCCAAGGAACATCGTCTGGCTCTGCCATCCCTACACACAATGCAAACCCAGTCTTTTGTGGCTCCCCGCCAGTGGAATGAGCTGCCAAAGACAGTCCCTCTCTATCTTCAGAAACCTCCTTAAGCTCTGTTCAGAGAGAAATGTCCTCTCCTGATGCATTATCTATCTTTCTGTACTCCTGCATAAAGATTTTAGCACTACATACCAAGATTTTGGTGTTTCCTTGTATTGTAAGTCGCTTTGGATGAAAGCATCTGCCAAATGAATGTAATGTAATGTTGGTGACTGTCTTGTGCATGGACACATTGAGCAGTGTTATGTGAAGCTGAAAAAATGTGGGTTCTGAAAGTTCTTAAATTTAACTGCGCTAGTCTGGCAGCTCCCCAGACTTAAAGGACAAACTAATAACTAGTAATGTAATGGTGTAAGTGTGCTTGAGTCCTAAACATTTAGCAAAATGCGAGTGCAGTAAATCCTTAACAGCATGTTGCAAATAGCCTAACGTAAGTAACACTGTGTAGAAATTCAGGTTGAAGGAGAATGACATCTCATTCACATGCGAAACCCCTGAAGGCCACTTCTCTTAGTCCAGAGTAGAGAGTGAACAGTCTGCAACCGTCAACACTGTGTTTTTATGCGATTCTAGTACATGAACCAAGAGTTAACAGTCGAGCAGAGCCTGTTTTCTTTGGTCTTCAAACGGATGCAGGATTATAATCACGCGCCGGACCTAGTCTTTGAGCTGAAGCCGAAAGAAAAGATTACACAAGCGGTGAAATGCGGTGTAATCCTTTATTCTCTATAGGTTTTATCATATGGATTTCCTTTGTATTTATGTTAAGCATAAATTGAGTTCAGATTTAGATACGCATGACATTGATGTATGCGTACAAAAAGAGCTTTAGAGCTCCCATCTGAGAGTAATAAATAAAAAAGTGTACGTGTGTGCGTACACGAGTCTGAGTGGAACGTCATGTGAATCCGTACCATATATTACTGATTTGCATAGAGAGATGAACATGCAGTATTAAACGTCCTCCTAAGGCTTTTATCTTTAGGCCGTGATCGCAGATTCATTGTCACACACACGAGTCACTCTGAGGTGAAGGACAGGTCAGCGTTCCACGAGGTGAAATCCGCATGTGGACCGCCAGCCATCACCCAAGATAAAAAAAAACCATAAAACGCCAAAAACAAAGTCGACTGGAAGACCAGAACTTGAAATACTTCCTTGTCGCTCTGAAGTTTGGGGCACCATGGATTTCAAACCCCTGCTGTGAACACCTCTTTCATGTCAGCGGCTTGGCAGCACCATTTGAGAACTTCAAAGCAGCATGAGAAATGGAGATGTTGCCGTGTTCATGAAGTGCTGAGGCTGCTGAAGCTGGTATGAAATAGTAGTGTTTGCTTTTGGGACACTGAAAGTTTATTTACTGCTGGAATTAGTCATTGAAGAATCAATGCCTGGAGTAAAATGTATCTTCTCAGGACAGTCATTCTGTTCATTCAAAGCACAATGTTGTAATTAACATTTGGTCGTTAGGTTGGAATTTCATTCTTTGTTCCAACTTCTTTAGTTGTCTGACACCACACATTTAAATCATGCACTAATGCCTTTATCCTCCCACTCTTTCGACATATGTGACCCCCAAACTGTTGATGTTATAGACCTGAAGAAGAGATTTTTAATGCAGGCAAAAGGTATAAAGAAAATAGGGCACAACCGATATAAACCTCTTACCACTAATACACTAATAATTCCAGCTATTCCTGATAACACTGGGTCATGTAAAATAATATATTTGAAATATATTGAACAAATAGGGCTGCACAATATGGACAAAATATCAGTATTGCGATTATACTGTTACACAAAGTCTTTCATAATATTAAAGGGGCCATATTACCACTTTTCTGAGACTAGAAAGGGTTTTAGGTATGTAAATATTATTTCATAATGTACATTCACCCACCCCCCCCCCCATCCATACAGTCGATACATGGAAACCAAACCAACACATTTACATGTAAGTGTATTCCTCCTACAACAGTTCCTACAACATGCTGGAGTTCTAAGGGGTGTTTCAGGTGCATGCTGGATGTTGTATGTCCTAGCTAATCAGAAAAGAGATCATGTAAAATCTTAAAGGTACGGTAACAAAAACAGCCTGTCAGATTCCAAGAGAAAATTGGTCATGTAAGAATGAAAAATGATGAATTATGACTTATCTTGTTGCTACACAAACCCATACAAATGTCAGAATAAAAAGAAAATGTGAAATGCAGGCCCTCTTTTGTGGATCTGTGTCTTTAATGGTGAAGCAATAGCCCAAACAGTTTGACTTGGACTTGTTGGATGATATGAAAACCACAGTTCATTCAAACACCCTGTAATGCTCAGCTAGAAACAGACTGTGATTGGTCACCTTGTGACTTATTAGAGGCTTATTTGCATATCACAGCCAGTTATTTGTGTCAGCAGTGATTTCATGGGATGCCAGTATCAGCTGATATTATCAACCAACTGACATATCAGTCAGATCCTAACGTGCATCCAGCATTTAAGCTGGGAAGCTGGACCGGCTCTCCCGAGCTCTTAGATTGACCACATAATGGAAGAGCTCAGTGTTTGTTCCCAGCCCCTTCCAGTGAGGAGCCATCGTCTAGAGGAGTGCGTCCAACAGCATGGTCTGGGAAACAGTTCAGGAAGCACAAATATCTCTGGCATTGCCAGTAAGACTTTAATGCTCAACGTCTGTGCCTGAGTCATTCGATGCAAACTGCCATGTCACACAAATCTCATAGCTTTGCCTAAACAATGCATGCTGTGTCTTCTTCCTGCGCAGCCTTAAACCAACATGGTGAAACCGGAATAGTGAGACCATGAAGTCACAGTCTTGCACTGGAGCGATAAGCACTGTTTTAATAAGGTAATCCCTACATGTCTTCTTCCATTCTCCAGACTGAATGAAAGTGCAGAATGCGTGTAGGTGTGGCGTCTGTTTATCTTCTCTCAACACGATGCCAGAGGAATGTTTTTTATTTTTTCATCAGGTGAGTTCATTGACTCATAATATGGGCTCCTGTAGAATGAGCTCATTCGTTCATTATCGCTTGTACAAATCTGTCCTATCAAGAGGCCCATTGTTGCCTCTAGCGCGGTTGTGGACGGCACGTCATGTCTAGCAGCTACGATTCCTGCACTGGAATTCACAATAAGAAAACATACAAAATTCCGTTTAGGGAGAGATTCCAGTAGAGATTTAATACCTTTATTATATTATAGAATATCACATAGTAGCTCTGGTTCAAAAGTGCGATTGGCTGAGCCGTGTTCAAAACCATGCAAAATATATGCACATACATTTTATGCAAATGGAATTTTGTATTAATATGCCATGAATATATGAAATAGCCTTTAATCATTATGTTGTGTGTCGACCATGGCCTACTTTTAATGATCTGTGCTGCTGGACCAGAATAATTTGAAGGATTATTGTGAATCTTTGCTTGGTATTTTATCGTATTTTATGTTGTCATTTTCCTGCAAGTTATAAGCTACTCGAGTCTTTGCATTACAGTAGCTTGGTACCATGATAAGGGGTGTAATTAGGCACAATGTCTGTATAAGCATATATTAGCTAGTATCGCTCTCATATTGCCGCATACTGTAACAGTGATGGTGCCTCGGCGTGGGCATATACTGATCAACCACTAATGTGAAATTGCCCATTATTTTGACCATTTTAAGGTTATTTGGATTGCATGGACACCAAAACAACCACAGGATTATTCAAATGGGACCTGTGATTTGTAAAGATGCCCATGGTGTAGTTAAAAACACTGATTGTTTTGAGGGCTTGTTTACATATTGCATCTGTTTGCAAAGGCGATTGATGACTAACAAATAGTAAAACTGTGCAGCCCTAGCACACCTATAAGGGCAGAAAATTGGTAATGTTCCGACAGTGTTCTGCTGTCATAGGGGCAGTGTACAGGGTCACTGTGTTACTGTGAGTTTTCTGTGTGGGGATAATGTTTTTTTTTTTTTTATGGAAGATTGCATTCTAGGACGAGGTCATGACCGAGTTTAGAGGATTTATATTGACGAGATGTACAAGACTGGGTCACCAGGTCTTTTAGCGTCCTCTTGGAAATGAGTACACATATATTCCGCACCATAAGGATTTGATCTGTAGTAATCCCTGGAGAGAGTGTTCAGTGTTGCAGCCTCTCACGTTATAGTCATGCTGGCCTTGTCCTTAAGGGTCTTCTAAGAATTCCCCTTATGGAAAATCGTCTTGAGCCTTTGGATATTACATATATTGTATAATGTATGTTTTATTTTACCCATGTGACCTCATCATTCGTTCTTGTTGCACTTCTCTGTATAAGATGTTAGACTTGAAGCGTGGACATTCAAAAGACAATCATGCGGCATAAAATGTTGTCACACAATCACATGTTCAGTTGACGTCAAGTATTTACTTGTGATCGCATGTGACGTGTCTGTAAGGACTCCTTTAGAGAATTTGCTGTCTTTTTAAACAAGCCCATGTGATTTAGCTCTTTTGGAATGGTGGCTGAATAAAAAAAAAAAAGAAACTTGGAAACGCATGTTTTCTTGGTTGCAATCTCATCAGTTTGTGTGTTTGGCTTCTTGAACATAACGAAGAGGACAAAGCCCTGTCTCGAATCCATGGGATCTTGTGGGCTACTTTGTCCACAAACTGATGATAAAAGCACAGAAACGTTTGACCGCAACCCACTACACGACTTTCACTGGGAACGAAGCTCAATGGAGCATCTGCTTCTCAAGAATCCACAAAGACGTCGTTCTTGAATGGGCCTCTGGCGCAGTCCGTACAGAATTTGTCCGCCTCATTTTTTATCAGCTATTCAGGACGGTTCCCCTGATAACAGAACGGTTTGTTTTGTCTGGGGTGTTTGCATTTGAGGCCTGAAATCTGTGTGGTCAGTCATGTCATAGGCGGTAATTGCCTCTGCTCCTCTGAATTTTTGACCTCTAACACGTTTTAAATCTGGGTCGCCTGACGCTGAAGCAAAACATGAATCATGGGGTCCACTCTAAAACGCATGGAGAAATGTATACAGTTGAGTTGTGACTCATTCTTCAAAGCTGGACCGATGTCCATTGGCCATCTGGAGCTGTTTGCTCAGTGTGACTGTCTACAAAACTGCCTGTGACTCAAAAAGAGTTTACATTAATCACCGTTCCTGCGTAAATCACGCAGACAGCCTCAAGATCCCATGTCCTGTTCCTGTTTTTTTGAGGTCGTAGTGGAAATTTGGCAGTGAACTACAGACTAGGAGGCTGAAATTCCACAAAAACCGTTTCCAGTTATGTCACCTTTACAGTCCCTCTTTAAAACGCAACAACAACATTTGTCTGGAACCTGTCAGGATAAAATAAAAAAAAAAGCATTTTCGGAATGCGATGTTTCAAAACTGTGCTTTTAATCTTTTTTTTTGTTATTAATTTGTAAATATTATCCCTCTCAGATGCCCCCAGTCATCATTTTTCCTCATTCTAATTTGTTTATACATATTGTGGGAAATGTGTAAGCTCAGTATCATGGATCAAATCAAATCTTGGACTGAATGTATTGTCACATTCCTTAGAGTTTGCACAAGAACAACTGCACAAAAAAAAAGAAATTATTATTATTATTATTTTTTTTTTGGTAAATGAACATGCCCCAGAAGGCATGAATAAGAGCTGTGAGATCTTCGTTTGTTTTCGGTTTCACTTTGTTGAATATATCATGAGTGTATCAAACCATTACATTGTCAAGCATTTCAATAAAACAACTGCTTATCGACTTACAAACACACATGCATGAATTACGAGTTTCAGTGAATTATAAGCGAGGGATAATTAACGCTGCTATGGTTTTGTCATCTCTGAGGATCACTTTTGACTTTAGAAATGTTAAATCGAAGTTTTTACTGCTGTTGCTTCGTGGAAATCCAGGACATGACTTGCATAACCATGAGCTGATGTAAAATAAGCCACGACCAAGAAACCTGTCTTGCAGAAAGTGTTCGCGGAGATCCTGGTCGAGAGAACTTTTCCAGTGCTCAAACCAAAATGACTGGGTTTGCTTGTCAAGTTGTTCTCGCTGCTGCTCTCCAGCATTCCAGAGCCGCTGCATGTGGAAATGTGCTGCAGTTTAGAGCTCGACCATATTGTCCACAGGCCTCAGCTACGCGAACCCTCACGTTTCTTTTGTTGTCACTTTATGGCCGCACATGAATAAGCGAAACACTAAACAGGCAAAGACATGTGGAGCACATCTGAGACATCCAGCCCAGCGATGTTTGCCTTGCTAATGCGCTAACGTCCCAAACCGTTCCGGAGAAGAAGCTTCTGCAACAATCCTGAAATATCTCAGAACGTCTCACACTCTTGGGTTCCGAATACGCCACTTTGTTGTGGGTTGATTCAGATGGAATGGTTTAATGGATCTGCCTGAGAAAAAGTCCTGTCGTTTTTGCTGCTTGGATTTGTTCCAGACTAAGCCCAGCTTTCGCCTTATTCTCATAAAACTTCTCATTCATCCCAGCCTCGATGACTCTGGCCTGAATACTTGGATTTCTGTTTGGATATACTGTTTACTGTTGCAGGATGTTTGGGAATTGGATTATCCCAGTTGTCTCACAGCGATAAAATATAGACTGCTTGCCACTGTTATATCAGTTGACCAAAAGAAGTGAAAGGGATTTCCAGTGATTTTTCCAAATTTCCCCATAATTCAAGCAGTAAAACAGCCATTCAGTGTGGTGATACAAACCAGGCTTCACAACATCTCCAACACAAATATTGCTATCAAAAATGACCAGTGACCCTACATGTATCCTCCGACAATTCATTTGTAATGTTGATTATTTTTAAATAGTGGTAAATCTGAAAAAAAAAAAAATATTTGGGAAATATTTTACCTAACAACAAAATGTTTTAGGTCAAAAGCTTCAAACAAACCTTCTCAAAACTGTCTTAAATTAATGTCGTACAGTTGCCATTTTGGTTTTATTATGATGGTGACATTGTATTGTGTAGTTTCTTCATACCCTAACGCAGAAATTGAGTAGACAGCATTTTCTAAGTTGGTTTGAAGAGGCCGAAACAGTTCTTGCAGGAAACAGAATTCCTCGTAGACAGATGAATGATGGTGTCTGGTGAGAACCTGTTTTGAAAGCTCACTCACATGTGTTTACGAAGACATTTTTCCTGTTGATCAATATTGATGAACAATGCTCTGGATTGATCGTAGTGCTGTGCCCACCAACCACCTGCTGAGGAGCTTTATCGTGATTTCCAATGCTGACCTCAAAATGTTCGCTTACTATGTGTTGGAGAGTTGTGTAATGGTATTGATGGAGACTCTCTCTCTCTCTCTCTCTCTCTCTCTCTCTCTCTCTCTCTGTCTGTATGTCTCTCTCCTGTTCCATTAGTAGTAATGTGTGCACATAAGAGAGAAAATCAATCAGAGGTATCAGTGCTGCATATTTTTTCTTCAGTTTTTTCAAACCAAGTCTCTGGACGATGGCAGAACGAGGACCCCAGGGGTCCTTGGTACGTTTGAAGACCACTCTTTTACTGTGTTTCTTGTCACGTGGTGCTCTAATGTAGTCTTATGGTTGAAGTCCATTAAAGTACACATCGTAGCTGTCTAGTAAAGACCTTAAACCCCTTAGACTCAAAGTGGACCCTGTTTTGTTCACCTTGCCAGCACTGCAGTCCGTGGTGCCACTGTCTCTATTCCAGACACCATCATTTATTGTTGGACTCTTTTCATCCCCGCTAAAAGGACACATACAGATTGGTTCACTGGTTTATCAATATAAATGGTACATACACTTAAATGGTACATAGAGTTTTCTCTTTGGATAGTGGGTCCATTTCTGTTATACCATCACTCACATATGCAGACTGTGTGTGTATGTGTATGTATGTATGTGTGTGTGTGTGTGTGTGTGTGTGTGTGTGTCCTGCCTTTGCCTCTTACATTCCATTGGGCCTGCTTGTTACCTTCAGGCTGATATGACATGAAATATGTCTTTAATACCACAAGCGGTAAAAAGAAAGATTTTTTTGTCATTGATGGATGTCTATTTTTCAGTCAGGTCAAGTCAAGTCGAGTTTAGTTAAAGAGCACATTACATACACAAAGAATAAAAAGCAGAATAAAATAAAATAACAGAAGAAATAAAACAATACCTAGAAAATCACTAAAAGAAGACTGAAAACGCAATAGAAGTGCCGATATGTAGAAGAAGGTGGATTTTGATTTTGGGAAGTTAAGAAAAGTAACAGCAAAGAGTGAAGAGACCTGTGCGACCAAAAGACTTTAATAATTTTGAGTGACATTAAAAATTCCAGTGATTGTGGGAAGTTCATCAGAATGACACTACAGACTTCTCAGAGTGACAGGGTTTCATCGAAAATCCTCGAGGGCGAAGGGCATGCACACTGAGAGACATGTCCAATCAAATGACACACACCACACACACACACACACACACACACACACACACACACACACACATATATATATATGGCAGTAGATCTCTCTCTCTCTTTCTTGCTCACAGTTCCAGTTGTCGGCTGTATGACTGAATCCTTATTTTTACGTACACATGCTGGCTTGGTGCGCAGAGCTTTGCTCTAATACAGCTGTTCGATTTAACCCTTAAGGCCAGGTACTGGTAATAGGAACCCGGGGGTCACAGTGACTGCACAAGCATGAGCAAACACAAACAAATCTTGGTGTGCCATAACTGTGACTGTTGATTATTGAATGTTCTCTCTCCATGCACTCCAGTTTATTTGGTTTGGTTCTTTTTTTCTGAGAATTCCATGGACAGCTGCAAGCATTAGGACGTTTGTTTGTTCTTGTTAGTCCTGTCCGTGTGCTCTGACCTTCTGCAGGTATTGCGGTCAATAAGAGAAACATACTGTAATGTGATATTATTTCCCATTTATTGACCTCAGACCAAATCGTTCATCCATTCTCTAAGCCTCTTATCCTTAACCAGGGTCGCAGGGGGTGCTGGAGCCAATCCCAGTGTCAATACGCACACACACACACACACACACACACACACACACGGCAAAATGACTGTGGACATCCACTTCATGAAAACACTCACTGTCAAAAAAAGATACTGTCCTTGTGAATTGTACAATTTCCAAACAATATAAGAATACCCTAAGAGGTACGACATGGCCCTTACAGTTTACTCATGTACCTTAAATGACCTTTAAAGGTACAGTACATTCATGTTTTTGTGGCTTCATAATAAAATGAAGAGGTTGCAATCAAGACAGGATGATTATGGAGTCAAGGCAACTTTTTAAAAATCTGCACAAATATATAATACAGCAATATTCGTCAGTTAAGAAATAGAACTGTATTATGTAATTGTGCAAGTCAATATAAAATAAAGTGCTGGAATCAATAGAGGATGCCAGTTTGCATGACACAGCTATGATCCTGAAGATGAACTGAAGATGCTTAAGATGCAGCCAAGAGGTCGGCACCCCTGCGACACTGTTTGCTCCCTGAGAAGTACAGATTTCCATACAGGGCAGAGGATTTAAAAAAAAAATCTAGTTGCAACAGAGGCACAGCCTGCAGAACCATCAGTTTTCCACGAGGCATCTCTAGAGCGAGGCCCTGCATGAGCACGAGCTGGAAAATGCACACGGCTGAAGCGCTGCCGTGTCTCTTAATGGATGAGTTCGCCAGCAGGAAGGAAGTGCACGCTCAGTATACTCTGTGCATTGGGTTTGGTTTTTTGCTCCGCTCTGGATCCAGGCCCTCAGAAGTCTTGGCTTGGGCCCAGCAGACGACGGCGGGCTGCACAGCATGACCGTGTCTTAGTGACGGTGGAGAGAAAGGGGAAATGGGATCTGTGAGCAGCAGCAGGAGCTTGGCAGACTCCACTCTCTTAACTGACACTGCCCATCAAAAGTCTGAGGACAGCTAACTTTAATAAATGTTCTTAATAATCTGATTTTATTTTTCCCTCAAAGCCGCGAAACAGAAGGAACACACCCAGCAAAAAGTAGCACAAGTGCAAATGCTGTAACTATTAACTGAGAAGCTCCTTGGTGCAAACACAATTAGTATAATATTATTACAATAAAATATAGATACAATTGAATATCTAATTCAGATATTTTCTACCAAAGTACATACATTTGTATTAATCATAATCAATATGGTCAACTTAGTTGTCACCCCATGTTAAAACTTACCCCACCGTGTAGAGGTACACTACCAGTCAACAGTTTGGACACGCCTTCTCATTCAATGTTTTTTTCTTTGTTTTTATCATTTTCTACATTGTAGATTAATATGGAAAACAAACAAAATGATGAAGGAACACATGGAATTATGCCGTAAACAAAAGAAAAGAGTTCAACAAACCAGAATATGTTCTGTAATAAGGTAATGATGGACTGTTGTTTCTTTTTACTTAGTTAAGTGGTTCTTGCCA
>JBBIGA010017187.1:0-14747 GCA_037576975.1 Alestes dentex | reverse complement strand
AAATGTCTTGCACTTCAGATGGCAGTGAATGTCTGCTAAGGTGCACAAACAAAAAAGTGGAAAATATAAAAAAGGCAGAGTAGATATTTCTGTCACTCTGCTCTGCTTTTTTGGTATTTTCCACCAAATAGGAAATAATATGAAATAAAACTTAACCTGAAGACTGATCAGACAGCTCTGAGTCCGAATCCGGCTGAAGTTCTATGTCTTCTCCATCTGAGTCACAAGGGTTTGCTTCACTCAGGATCATTTCCAAGGCCTGCTGAGTGGAGGGAGAGGAGGTTCGTACACCACAGAATTCTTGAGGGCACTGAAGTAGTAGGCTAGGTGCAGTGAGATTTTATCCACCTCAGCACAAAAGGAAGCCCTCCCTCCCCCACCCATTCCATTCACACCCCCCCCACTCCCCTGCAGATTGCTCAGGTAATGACCACATTTACACATGAATTGATGCTAATGTTAGCCAAAAGACTAGCCAGTTAGCAACCTCTTGGTTAAAGGAGCGTTAGAAAAGTCCGGGACTTCTAGTGTTAATCCTCTGAGGTTGGCAATCCCTCCTGAGGGATATTTTGCAGCCTGCTAATGACACGAAAGACGAGCTTTCTTTGTGTTCTCTGGGCAGTACAAAAACATTTATACAGTTATATTTTATATAGAAATGTAGCTGAATTTATGTTAATTATGTTACAAAATTAGTAAATTACATTTTTTTAGCACTAAAATGTATGAGGAATTAAATTATCATTGATATGGCTCTCCTGATCAAATATGGCCCTCCTGATCACCGGCTCGTTTATGTAGCGTATGGTGCTCTCGTTGATGTCATAATGGCGTGCTACAGCGGCATAACATTTTCCTTCCCGGAGCATATCCAGTAGTTCAACCTTTTCCTGGAGTGTCTTACACATTCTCTTGCGCTTAGGTGCATTGCCAGAAAGCACAGGGCGTTTGGGCCGCATCTTAGGGGTTTCAGAAGAATGAAACGAAAACAAGAGAACAGGAAGGCAGCAGCCAATAACTCAAGATTCAAGATTCTTTATTCGTCACATGCATAGTCATCCAAGAACTACACACAGTGAAATGTATCCTGAACTGCTCCTTTTGACTGTGCAAACATTATAAACTAAGTAGTTTTAAAGTAAAAATCTGGAATTCTCTGAAACACACTAAAGTGCAAATGCAAAACAATAGATAAATAAAAAACTAAAAAAAGAGCACAGTCTGAGCAGAGTGGTCTGGAAGGCATCTGGACGTGGCCGCGCCATCCAATACACTGATTTATATTTAGCTGAATTTATATTTGGATTACTATTTGTTACAAAATTAGTAAATTATATTTTTCTTAATAATTTACAACTAAAATGCATAAAAACATATTGCCACGAGAAAAGCAAAAGAAAAATGCGGAGAATATTTGCAGTTTCTGCGTTATTGTGGAGATTTCCGCGTACAACTATCAGTTAGGTTCTCGGAAAAAATCCCCGGTATTAGTCCGGGGGGTTATCAAGTGAACCTCTGCTCTGTGTGACTCTGTTTAAAAGCCTACCTGGGTAAATATGTACTAGAAGGAGCAGTATGAGGATATTCATAATTTTGGTGGTTGTTGTTTGTTAGATTTGCTGTTTTTTGCCTCTAAATTCACGTACATGTGATCTGGCTTGAACAAAGGAAGCCTAAACACACACCCAGGGGTGCTCCAGATACCAAAATCACAAACAAAACTACCACCACTTTGAGCTAAAACAAAATCACGGGCTCGCTCCAGTTTCTCTTCACTCTCTATCTCCTCCTCTACCATTTCTTTCTCTCTCTGTCCTCTTCTAGTCCTCGTTCTACTGGCTGGAGAGCCTGTGTTAAGAGCTGCTAGTCCTCCCTTGATACCCTTGTCCTGTCCATCAACAAGGAAGAAGCCCTGTGCTCTGTATATGATGGTGGTTCCACCTTGTATATATACTTGTGTCTGTTACAGTAATGTGGTTATGTTGTGGTTTGGTAGAATTAAGTTCACTTATATTCACTGGGCTGGAACATTGTTTTGCTGACATAATTCACTGATTTGCCTCTTTGCCTCTTAGCCTGGTAAAGTGTATAAGTGTATAATATACAAATATCATAATAATGAGCTTTGAAAACAAAAAAAAGCAGAATTGGAGCAAGGTAAAGTGGGAGAAAGGTAGAGAGGAAGAGGAAAGAGAGAGTGTGAAAGAACGAGAGGAAGAGAGCAAGACAGAAAGACATTGAAAGCGGAGCAAAACAAATATCAAAAGAGATGAGGGAGAGTGTGAAGGAGAGAGAATAGACAGGGAAAGAGAGCATTGGAGAGAAAGGTAATGAAGGAATGGAATAGAGAGAGATGGGACCAAGGATAGTGTTAGGCCTGGTACAGAACCAGAGGTGGAGTGCTACCAGACAGCTCTCTCCAGATCTCCACTCCAGGATTTCACACAGGCCCACAGGGCATAGATCAGGATCACCTGAGTACTAGGCTCCCAGGTAGTATATACAGACCTTCAGGCCTATCTACCTGTGCGAAGTATACTAAGCCCTGCCTAGTTACCGAGCGTACTCTCTGCGTTCTTGATTGTGTTTATTCTCCGTGCTTCTCTGACCCATTTCTGGACTTTGGATTACTCTTTTGCCTAGCCCACTTTCTTGAAGCAGCCCTTATCCCCTTTCCCTTCCAGAAACAGAAGCCATGGATCAGTATGTGGAGGAGGATCATCCAACCCTCAACAGCTGCCTTTTTTTTGTTGTTGGAAAGAAGGACGTGGCCTCTGACCCTGCATAGATTATTGGGCTCTAAATAAAGTCACCGTTAAATTCTGCAACCCCCTTCCTCTTGTTCCTTCTTCTCTTGAAAAACTCTGCACTGCTGCTGTTTTCACAAAACTCCAAAGTGCATATAATTTGATCCATATAAGAAAGGGTGATGAATGGAAAACTGCTTTTATAAGGCTGATGAATTGAAGACTGCACTATGAGTACCTTGTAATGCTGTTCGGATTAGCAAATGCTCCATCCAAGTTCCAGTCGTTCATTGATGAGATCTTGAGAGACATGTTAGACATATTTGTATTGATATACATTGAAGACATCTTAATTTTCTCCCCAGATGCCAATTCTCACATTGACCACGTCAGACAGGTCTTGCAAGGGTTACAGGAAAATAAACTTTATGCAAAGGGGGAGAAATGTGTCTTCCACCAGGCCTCCATCTCTTTCTTGTGTCACGTGTTAGGTGTCGGGACGATTCAAATGGAGGTTCAAAAGACCCAGGCCATTCAGCAGTGACCAGAACTTCAAAATGTCAATGATCTCCAGCGCTTCCTCGGATTTGCTAATTACTACCAGCGAATTCAGTTGGGTTGCCGGACCTCTCACCTCTTTATTACAAAGATCATCTGGCAAGCTGTTATGGACTCCCCAGGCCAAGAAGGCTTTCCAGACTCTCAAGGATTTGTTCAGTTCAGCTCCTATTTTACAGCAACCAGACCCAGCGTTACCTTTTGAAGTGGAAGTAGACGCTTCTGGGGTGGGAGTAGGAGCTCACAGCAATATGACGAGCATGAGAGACCCGTCACCCTCACCACTATCTTGCCTCCTGCCTGTATCGTGGCTCCAGTCCATTGGGAGGTGGTGGAACAAACAGAAATGGCCAACTAAAAAACTCCTCTTTCCACAGAGACCCCTGAAGGTAAATTGTTTGTGCCTCCTGATCTCCATAATACCCTGTTACAGTGGGCACATACAACCCTAGGCACTGGTCACCCAGGAATCACTAAAACAATAGAGCTATTGTCTTGTAGATTCTGGTAACAGATTTTATCCTGTCTTGTCCTGTCTGCGCAGAATCTCCACGACAGCTTCTGGGTGGACTCTTGGAACCACTATCCAATCCCCGACATCCCTGGTTACACTTGGCCATTGATTTTATCACAGACCTCCGGGAATCTGAGGGAAATACGACCATAGTGGTGGTAGTGGACCAGTTCTCAAAAATGTGCCGTCTTATTCCTTTACCAGGTCTACCAAAGGCATTAGAAACAGCTAACTTACTGGTAAACAGCTAACTTATTGGTAACATATTGATAAAAAAAATCTATTTGGCATCCTGGTGGATATCATCTCAGACCATGGTTCCCAATTCACCTCAGGTTTGGCAAGCTTTTTTCTCGTTTGGTTGTTAATGTCAGCTGGATATCAGGGTATCATCCCCAGAGTAATGGCCAGGCCAAAAGGCTCATCCGGGAGACTGGCCGATTCCTTCGCACATATTGTTCTCTGAATCAGCATTTGTGGGTGAAATACCTAATCTGGGCTGAGTACACTCAGAATTCATCACAACATTCTTCTCCTAAACTCACCCCCTTTCAATGTATTCTAGGGTTCCAGCCTCCATTTTTGCCATGGGAGTCTGAACCCACCAATGTTCTAGCGGTGGACGACTGGTTCCGTAAGTGTGGTCGGGTATGGGAGGCTTCCCATGTACATCTGCAATGGGCTGTCTAATGACAGAAACATCACGCAGACCACTGCCGTGGACTGCCCCCTGTTCCGACCGGGACAACGAGTTTGGTTGTCGATGTGAGATCTTAAATTCAAACTTCCCTCAAATAAATTATCGCCCTGGTATATTGGCCCATTCAATATCGTGCTATGCGTCAGCCTTGTCTCCTATCGTCTCCAGTTGCCTCCCAGGTATCAGATTTCACCCACCTTTCATGTCTCATTGTTTAAACCTGTATTTTTCAGCCCTATGTACCCGCCAGACATGGATCGCCAGCCTCCTCCCCCCTTCGAAGTGAGCGGTGAGGCTGCTTACTGGGTCTGAGAGATTCTTGATTCACGATGGCGCAGGGGCCAACTAGAGCACCACATTGATTGAGAGGGCTATGGTCCTGAGGAACAGTCATGGGTGGCCACTGATGACATCTTGGATCCCGGTCTCATCTCTGATTTCCACAGTTCCTGTCCTGATCGGCCAGCACCTCTCCACCGTGGTCGTCCACCCACTCGTTTACCTCAGTCGCCTGGAGACTCCCGTGAAGGGGGGATAATGTAAAGCTTGGTATGGAACCAGAGGTGGAGTCCCAGTCAGATGCTGGCGGACAGCCCTCTCTAGATCTCCATTCAAGGATTTCACACTGGCCCACAGGGCAGAGATCAGGAGTAGTAGGCTCCCAGGTAGACCTTCAGGACCATCTACCTGTGCAAAGTATACAAAGCCCTGCCTAGTTACCAAGTGTATTCTGTGTTCTTGATCATTTTCATTCTCCATGCTTCTCTGACCCGTTTCTAGACTTTGGATTACTCTTTTGCCTAGTGGACTTGTCTTTGTCTGCCTATTGTTGGATTTACTGGTTTTGGGCTCTTTTTCTACATTTTTGGATTTTTGCCATTTCCTTTTGTCTTTGTGGACTTTGTTTTGCATTAAACCTCCTATTTTTGTACTCTGCATTTGGGTCCATTCTGTGTTCGTTACAGAAAGGAAGAGAGAGGAGGAATAATAAAAGTAAAAGATGGAGAGAGAGAGAGAGGATGAAAGAAGGAGTGAGAAAGGATGAGAAACTGAGAGATGGAAGGAGAAAGAAAGGAAGATAAAAAAAGATAAGAGAATCAGAGGTGTAGAGTGAGGATGAGGGAATGAGTGATGGAGAGAAAGAGGATGGGGGAACAGGGAAGTACAAGGAAAAACAGAAGATGAAGGAAAGAGATGAGATAGAGGATGAGGGAATGAAAGATGGAGAGAGAGAAGAAGGACTGCTGATGGAGGTAGATGAAGAGAGAATGTAAGATGGAGAGAGAGAGGACAAGGGAATGGGGAGAGAGAAGATGAGGAAAAGAGAGAGAAAGAGTGAGAATGGGATGTTGAGAGTAATGGCGAGAGCAAGAAGGCGGAAGAGGGTGAGAGAGAAGCATTGAGTTTTAACATTTAATGACTTATGGTGAGAGTGATCTACACTGCTGGGGATGTGTGCTTCAGAGGGATGCTGCTCGATTTTTTTTTTTCTTCAGGAGAGTTTCAGTACATGGACAGTTGGTGAGAACACATGAGACTTTAGAGATATGTTTTTACAGAAAAGGCTAATGCCATTTGCAATATTTATGAAGATACTAGATGGAAGGAGGAGGAGAATCAGACACTCATACACACACACACACACACACACACACACACACACACGCACACCCAGGCTAATTTGAAAGTGTACGTGGGCCTCTACTGACAGAATAATGCATAAAAGATGATTAGACTGACATGCGACCAACTACGTATGTATATTTGAGTTGCTTTACTGAAGCCTTCCAGATGTTCCAAGCATGTCAGTCAAATTGAGTTTCAGTCTGTGACCACAGAACGGTCAGGTACAATCACGGCTCATTGGAAGATGATTCAGTGTGTCATGAGCTTTCATGATTTATTTTGGTTTGGTTTGAGTAGTTTGGTATGTTATTTGTAGCAGTCACTGAATGCACAAACATGAGTGGATGAAAGGGAATCTTGCACTGTAACCATACACAAAAAAGCCAATAAAAAACATAAATCTAGTCCAGATATCTAGTATTTCTTATTCTGATAAATGTAAGAACATTTGACGATTGTTTGACTTTTCTTGAAAAAAGCAAAATGATTTACATCTGCAATAAAATACTTTTACTAATTAAAATGACATACAATGAGCATAAATATCTAGAAATAAGTTTAATCTTTTATTAATCTTGTATTCAAGATGATTTTGCTTGTCATGTTTTGCTTTAGAATTTATATTTAGACAATAAATGATCACATACACAGGAGATTATCATAATGTGTCACGCTGGGCCTCCTTCTCCTCGCACGCAGGGCAGGCACACTGACACCAAGGATAGTTGAAATGCATCATTCTTTATTTACCAAAACAAAACCAAAAACTGGCATGAGAGCCAGACTCAAATACTATAATGTTCTTTAACTAAAGGAGACAGGAGTAAACAAAGCTACGGTGATGGTTGACCCACAACAACAACAGAACATAAACTCCCTTAAATACAAAAAGTAAAACCCCAAAACCCAGTCACCAAACACAAACACTTAACCCAGACAAAAGACACCTGTGACTAATGAACAAAACTCAATCCTTCCATCATAAAAGTCCCGAAAGCAAAACCTAACTATAACTAACCATTGCCGGGACATGACAGTACCCCCCCTCCTAGGTCACACCACTGGGGCGGCAACACACCATAACGCCACCCCAAGGGCGGAGGAGGGGGAGGTGGTGGCAAAGGGAAGCATCCCGTGAGCCCCACCCGACCGCATATCTCTGGACAACCTCCAGGCCGGTGCTCCGCAGGGCCAGGGCGGTCCGGGTGGGTCTCATGGGACGCTCCCCTTTGAGAGTTCCAGTCTTTACACGGAGAGCTCCCACCGAGGAGCCCCTCACTGTCCTTGGGGGCGGAGCCACTTCCCGGGAGCCCCTCACTGTCCTTTGGGGCGGAGCCTCTTCCTGGGAGTCTCTCGTTGTCCTTTGGGGCAGAGCCCCTTCCCGGGAGCCTCTCATTGTCCTTGGGGGTGGAGCCCCTTCCCGGGAGCCCCTCACTGTCCTTTGGGGTGGAGCCCCTTCCCGGGAGACTCTCATTGTCCTTGGGGGCGGAGCCCCCTATGGGGAGCCCCTCCACGGGGAGCCCATCACCGTCCTTGGGGGTTGAGCCCCCTCCATAGAGCCCCTCACTGTTCCCAGGTGCGGGGCCGAGAGCGCAGCCTCGTCGGCGCTCGGACACTTTCTCGTTGTGGGCACAGGTGGCTGTATTGGTCTTGACACTGGAGCCAGAACAGGAGTCTGGAGCCGTTGTTGGATCGGCAGCCCTCTCGGTGCCGGGACTGGACGCGAGGTGCTGGTTGCGGCGACTTCTCGCTCAGCGGCTTCGGTGGTAGCGAGACCCTCTCTGCGAGATCCTTCTTGATCAGCCACTGTGAGATTTTGGAGAGCTCCGCTAGTATCAGCTCTTCCTCCTCTGGCATGAGAGTCTCAGCCGCTGCGCCTTCTTTGTGCAATGCCTCTCCGCATTGGAGACTGGAGCCACGTCTCCACTTTAGGCTCGCTCAGGGTCCTAGTGCCCGAGGCAGCCACAAGCAAGGCTCGCTGTTCCCGCAGAGGGCTCGCATTCCGAGGCAAGCCGTGCACGAGCCGGAGTGGTGGAGCGCCGGAGGAAGTCCTAGACTTCCTGAGTCTAAAAAGAATGCACATAATTACATTTTTTTGCAGTCAGTTAAAGTATGTCCTAACGTTGATGTTTTCAGTAGCAGAACTGAGAGAACTGCATTGTGAATTTGCAATGGCATCTTTGTTCTGCGCTCTAATTGGATCCTAGGAGGCAGGGGGCGTGGCTGAGTATGCAGATTTGAATAGGAGATGTGGTATTGAGAGCACAAGTGTGTGTATGTGTGTGAGTGAGACGAGAGAGACAGGAGATGAGACAAAGGGCAAAAAGAAGGAGAGAGGGAGAGAGCCCAGCTCTTTAGTGTGCGTGTGTGTGTGTGTGTGTGTGTGCGCACTCAGAGCTGTGGAGACTGTGTTCTAACCCCCACCCCCCCCCACCACCCACACACACACACACAGGCAGGATGTAGCAGCATCCACAGGCTGCATCTTATGCTCAGCATTTGTCATATTCCTCCTCTCTGCTCTCTCACTCTCCTTCACTGTATCTGAGACGATCGGCATAGTCAGTGTAACAGAAAGCAGGAGGAGAGAGAAAAAGAGAGATTTACATGGGTTTTCCTTGGCTTTTTCTAGACTCTAAACTTGTTTGTCTGCAGGATCTTGCTCTGTGATTTTTTTCGTTCTTTTTTTCCGTTAGAGGTTGAGTCTCACTAGAGAGGTATTAATGCTCTCTCTCTCTCTCTCTGCTGCTGTTTCACAGGCGTGGTGCAGGCCAAGAAAAGTCCCAAAGTGGTGGTGAGTCCCTCTATTATTACATTCTATCTTTATCTCGCTGTCTATATTTCTCTCTTTCTTTCTCATCAGTCCTTTTTACTGTCTCAGCTAAGTTCAAGGCTTTTATGTAGCCTTCTTGTTTTTTCTTTTTTTCTCTTCTTTTTTGTTTCTCTTCCTCCCTTCGCTTTCACATCTTTTCATTATTTTTCTTTCATTTTTCTTTTGGATTTTCCTTCTTGGGTCTCTCTTTCCTTTCTTCTCTTCATTCTTATCTTTTCTCTCCACCTTCATTTCATTTAGATTTCATTGGTTTTTCTAAACTTGCTTTTTCTACTGCCTTGTCTTCTCTCCTCTTTATATTACTTCTGTTACTTTTCTTTCCTCCTCTCTTCTGTTCTCTTCTGCTCTCTTTTCTTTTACTTGCTGAATCGTTCTTGCGTTCACATATCCACACATATGTTTATGTTGTCCTCAAGCAGGTAGTCTGCCTAAAAGTATCAGCAGAAAAAGGTATCTCCTTTACCTTAAATGTAGTTTAACTAGTTTGGTGTGCAAAGTTTGCTTCTTTAGTTTTGTACTAGAGCTATGAGGTTAGTGGAAGCTTATAGCTACACAGCTGATATCTCTATTTAGCATTAGCATCATCACACCTGCCTCAAAGAGGATCAAGTTATTGGTAATGTTACATTAACTTTTTCATATGTTTTCTGACTCTGTATGGCATCCATTACTAATAGCTCCAGTGTACTTTTTTCTCACCAAACTATTGCTTTAAGCTCTCACCTTAGTCAGCAAACAAAAGCCCGTTTGGCCTCTGTTGCCACCTTGACAACCTGTGCAAATCCATATATTGCTTTGAATTACAGGTACACTGAGGCACAGGGGAGCCAAGGTGATTGTGCATTTTGAACTTAACATGTTAAGTTAGTATAGCAGCAGTCAGTGAGGTTAGGTCTCAATGGTGAATTAAATTAGGATTTCAGAAGGTTTGTTAGAATTAGTGAGGTAATTAATTGAATCAGTGTTCTCACAGCAACTGAGAGATATGTACAATGACAGATGAATAGAAAGAAAGGCTGGGAGAGAAAAAGAAAATGATCAGATGTGTATGTGCTGTTGCTTTCTGACCACAGAGATTGCTAAGGGTAGTCGTTTGTGTTTGAGGGTCACGGTAGTTTGTGTGTGTTTAATCAAAAGAGGTTTCAGTGCCCTTAGACTGAATGCCAAAATAGAATCTGAACTTTGATTAGTTGCTTTGGGAGCTTTGTAGCACATAATCTGTTGCTTTGGCAATACTGTAGTACATAGTGATCGATCGCTTTTGCAATAATGTAGGATTTAGTGGCTGGTTGCTTTGATTATTTTGTAGCACATAGTGATTGATTGCTTTGGTGATATTGTAACATAGAGTGATCAGTTGCTTTGGTAATATAGTACCACACAGTGAGTGGTTAATTTTGTGATGTTATAACATTGCAATTGGTTGCTTTGGTGATACTGTATGACCAAGAGTCATAGCAGAGAGACATGTGTAGGGAGAGAGGAGCTGAATGTATGAATCGAATGCCTTTTGTAAGGAGGTAAAAGCAACACACACACTTGCACACGCACCTACAAGCACATGGCCTTGTGCTTTATTTCTTTTAAGACCCCCCACCTTCTTCTTTTGCTCTGTCATTCTCCTTCACCTCTCCTTCTTTTATCTGCTTTTCATCTGCCTCTATTTGTCTGTTCTCCCTCACTGACCTCTAAACCCTTGTCTGTCTCACCTGATCTCTCTCTCTCTCTCTCTCTCTCTCTCTCCCCTCATTCTCTTGCTCTCTCATTCCATCATTTGTCCTCTTGCTCCTTTTCCCCCCTCTCACTTTTAGTATTCACTCTCTTCACTCTCTTCTTCTTGCTCTCACTCACTGTCAGGTTAACTGGGTTGGTTTAAGAGCCTTATTGAAATTTGATGAGTAGAATGTGCGGTGCAAAACAACTCTCTCTCTCTCTCTCTCACACACACACACACACAGCAGTTGGAGAGGAAGGACAGTCAGGGCAGTTCTCAACATAGTGTGTGCAGTCACCGGAGCACCCACACTGACTCTCCTGCCCGTGGCATACCCGCGGTGCCCAACGAGACGCTGGCAGCTCCGCCCCCAGTTCCCCCACCACCCACCCAGCCTCTCCCCAGCTTGCCCCCACTGGAGCCAGCCGCCAATGGAACCCTCCAGAAGAAGCCTGACCCTTTCAAGATCTGGGCGCAGTCCAGGAGCATGTACGAGAGCCGGAGTGAGTAGCCAAATGAAGCCATTCTAGACATCCAATTTTGAAATGTCTAGAAAGAGCTGCTTCTTGTGTCCTGGATAGGGATTTTTGACCTGAAAGACTGGCATCAGACAAATTGGTTTTGGCTGTGTTAACCATAAACCATAACCATCTGACCCTTCGTGCCATTTTACTTCATTGCACTCTTCTGTGGTCCCTACTGTAGAAGAACGTCTTGTCATGCTTTCAGAAATTAACAAGTAGTCTGAATCAAAGTATGTTAACGTGGTGTAAATACCATCAGTCATCAGATGAGACATGAAAGTAAATGACATGAAAGTGCAAAATTATTTGCGGGGGATTTTTTTGGCATGAAAATATCTTTGTGATATACACACTATCCTACCCTTATCTGCGACCCGGTTTGAGCTGTTTGTGGAGATGCTACCATCTGTGACAAAGCACAGGACCAAGATATGCTTTTGAAGTTTGTCAATAACCTCTAGCAGTTAGGACACAGTGATCTATGTGAGACCACAATGATTGGTCAGTGAGTCACCTGCAAAACTTTGCAAAAGTTGAACAGAGAAAGAAGAAAACAGTGTTGCATTTTGAAAACTATGTTCGTTGTGGAAGTTATGACCAGTCATATGCAGAAAATTACACAAATAAATCATGCAGATTAAACAATGCTTACTGTGTAAAAACTTCATAATACACAGGTAAACTTCTTGTGTGTGAAACAAGAGTGCACAACTATTATGCGCTTTGCTGTGGCAGGGTGTTCCAAGTTTCCAAGAATTTACTTTGGAGACTTGCATTGGAAGTGTTTGCTGCTATTGGCAGTGGTCTGTTGGAGTGCTTTGCTGCTGAATTAAAGTAAAAACAAAGGCAGCTGGGAGCATTTTTTGCTTTCCTAGCCTTTGAGATCAGTCAGCTTTTTCTTCTTTTTGGCCACAGGAGATCCACAGTAGTAGTGTACTCATCAATCAGCCATGTTCACCAAACATGGCATCATAAATGAACTGTTTCTGTTTCAGTTAGTCCTGCTTAGTTCAGATCAGAGGGAAGACGTGAGATTCTGAAAGTGGTATTTGATTTCAGACTGTGTTCTATTTTCTCTCTACAGTAAAACAACAGAGAGCAGGCAGTTTTAGAACCGGACCAGTCACTTCTTAAAATAATTACAGTCATTTAAAACACAGTTTGGTCTAAAATGCAAGCAGGCTAGACCTGATACACTATGAGGACCAAATACCACGTTCTGCCCCATGTCTTTTAACTTGGATTATACATCTAATTTCCATTTTAGATATTACATTTTAGAAATGCCTGATACACTGTGGTTGAAGGTCAGTTTCTAGTCAGCTATTCATAAAGTATTAATGGGCAATATGCATCTATGGGACTGAACGAAGGAAAATATACAGATGAAAGTGACCATTCTGTCATACGTGAACACACCACAGCACACAGTGTGTACAGCACGAAATTCTTTCTCTTCATTGAACCCATTCACCAAGTGAAGCAGTGGGCAGCCAGGCACAAAGCGCCCGGGGAGCAGTGTGTAGGGATGGTACCTTGCTCAGGGTACCTCGGAGGTGGTTAGCAGTCTTGTGAATCAAACCCACGACTTCCTGGTCGCAGGGCAAACGAACTAACAGCTAGGCTACCGACTGCCCCAAATGAGGCAGATCAGTTCTGGTTTGTTTTGCGAGCACATCCTGCATTGACTGGTAGCCTATGACTCAGTATGTTCTTTCTAATGAGTGTAGTTTATGTTGATAAGGGCAGTTGTGATAAACAGTGTGTTATGGTCTTAAAGGGGTTGTATAACGGAACACAATTTTTTCCTTTCAGTTTGGTATAGTGCAAGGTTCAGATCTTGGAAGAAACACACCTATATCTGAAACCTGGCAATTAATACATAGGTTCACTTTGTGTATTTGAGCATTGAAATCACCAAACTATGCCAGACACCAACCTTCCAGGACTGGAACTGAAAAAACCCATGTAGTGTGTAGGGATGTAATGGTACAGAAAGGTCACGGTTCAGTTCACACTACGGTTCAGACATCACGGTTCGGTACGGTTACGATACAGCAAAGTTAAGTAACAAAAAATTCTAAAGCATGAGGCTTGGTTTGTTTTTGTTTATTTTAAATAAACAGCAGTGTATTAACCAGTAAACACACACTCTTGCTTATATTTTCATGAATACATTACAAAAAACAACTGAAACATCATGTGTTATTATTAGAAATTAGTAATTCATATTAGACTTATCTAATAGAAAGTAAGTGAGATGGCATTCCTTTGCCAACTGGCAACTTTAGTTTCTTTTTGACAAAAATAAGGCACAAGAATATTTTCACATTTTCATCTACTGTAGTGAAAACAGCAAGCAAACTCACTGTGAAAACTCACTGTGAAAACTTGCACTGATTAGACTTCAGTAACCAAAAGAATGTAGCCCAATCCTTCATTTGACCACACTGCCTTTATTTCATGTTCAAAATACGCACACCTCACAACCACAATGTCTGATGAAAAAAACAAAAACTATTTAAAATAACAGCCCAATAATTCACGCATACGTTTTATTTGGGCTGTATCCACGGAAAATGTTTTTGTCTGTCTGTCTGTGTGCAAAATAACTCGAAAAGTACTGCATGGATTTGGATTTAATTTTCGGACAGCGTGGGTATTAGGTCGATTTGGCAATACTGACTCAAGTGACTCAAGTGAGTCACACACCTGGATCAGTTTAGTGAATGACTCAGAGGGAGCCGAATCCTAAAAAGGATCCGAGTATTGCAGCTCTACTCTGTTTAATGGTTCCGTATGAAACTGACGCTTGTAACTTTAGTTCCGCACTACTTTAATCGCGTCTTCTCTGTCGTACCGTGTATTCTCCGTACGGCATCATGTACCGAACCGTGAGCCATGTACCGTGACGGTTCGGTACGAATACATGTACCGTTACAGCCCTAGTAGTGTGTAAATATTACCTCTCACTATCCAGTCTATATGATCCATTCCATGTTATTTAGTATGGAAATTAAGCCCTCACAAAAGCCTATGTTGTTCTGTGATGCCACGAAAACAAAGTATTTATATTTATCCACTTATTCAGCCTAAAACAGTTTAGGTCCACCTATTCACTCTGAAGTTGTTCTTTAGCTTAGAGTCCTTTCTGAATGATAATTACTATGAAACACAATGTACTTAAATGTGCTTAACCCTACCTTAATTTACGCCTGACAATACACCAAACGCCTTCATTTGAATGAAGTGGCCAGTAATTTGTGAACCAGGCCCCTTAATTTCACCTTAAAATTAGATTTTGTGTGAAACCCCTTAATCTTAAATTTAAGATGTCGGGAGTTTCTATTATTTAAGGGGCAAATTTGAAAAAGTAAGTGGAAAATTCAGTAGTTTTACCCCTTAAATCAGCCTTAATCTGTGCACTTTTTTGAATGTCCTGTATGGGAAATTAAAAACCCCTTAAGCTTCACCTCCATTTTCCAGACTGCAGTCCCCAACTTTAAAAGCTCACTGCTCCCTCATACTTTG
>JBBIGA010017167.1:0-14750 GCA_037576975.1 Alestes dentex | reverse complement strand
TAAGATAAACCTTTATTAGTCCCACAAGTGGGAATTTTGCTTTGTCATGGCAGAAAGTGGACAGTACAAAGTTAAGAGCAGCAAAAAATTAAGAAAACAATAGAACAGCATAGAATAGAATAGAATAGAATAGAATAGAATAGAATACTATACCAACAGTACAGTATAGAATGTACACTACACAATCTAGAAATATAAATATGGAAATCTGTATTGTACAAAATATATACATAAATGCATATGTAAACTATATGTAAGCTCAGTGTAGACTTATGAAATGAAACTGAGCCAAAAAAGAATATTACGGGCAAAAGGGCACGACACCTAACCCCCCCCCCCCTTTCACATGCCTGATGCATACACAATCACACACAGGAGGCTAAAAAAGGAAAACGCATTGCTTACGTAATTTAAAATAGACCACTTAAACGGATCAAACAGATCACATGTTTGATTTGCTTTTGATGAAGATAATAGGATGAAATAGCTTCCAGGCTTTCCTCTGACAGACACACACTCACGAACAAATACATTTGACTTCTCACACTAACTAGTGCACTCTGATGCAGAACATGTCAACAGAGAAACACATAAAGAGGAACGCATACACAGGCTCACGCAAACACATCTGAACAATCCTTCCGCTGTGTGTTATTTGCTTACCCATCTCAGCAGGCTGTGTTGAAATGTGCTATAATTATCCTTGATTGTCAGAGAGAGAAATCAGACGTAAATGTTCATTTAATTACAGCGGGATAGATAGAGAGCGGGAGAGAGAGAGAGAGAGAGAGAGAGAGAGAGAGCGGGGAAGACGCTGTGTCTGTGGATCTGAAGGAATGAAGCGTGAAGCTCCCTGCAGGAGGCTGCAGTCTGCTTGATTTTACTCCCCTCTGAGGAAAAACTGCCTCTAAAATGTAAACCCTTGTGCAGTTACACAACCACAGCGTCAAAGGTCCAATCCCAATCACTCACACCGTTACATATTACGGTTCAAAGGTTAGCCGAAAGAATGCGGATGTGACACCTCGCAGGTGCAGATCACTCCAGTCCAACAGTATCCAGCGCTTCTGAAGACGGTGCCCGCTGTGAAGCACAAGCAGGGTAATTTTTTTTTCCTATTATAGAACTCTTCCCTAACCTGTGGCCTTTAAATTCTAATTACATCACCCTAAAGGCCACTCTTTAAGGAGGGACACGCCGGACGATCCCTGGCAATCAAAGGAAGCATCAAGGTTACGGAATGAGATACAAAACATAAAATTAAATTGTTTCCCGAGCTCCCCGGCCCCCCCAGCATGTAATCAGAGAGCTGACGGTACGTAAATTAAATGGCATTTCAATTAGAGAGGGACATCGGGGGCAGAAGTGACCCCAGTGACATACATGCTGTTGGGCTAAATTACGGAGCGTTGGCCACAACTGGTGGAGGGAAACAAAACAGAACTGCACGAAAACAGGCACAGAATAAGACTATGAAACGCGCAGGAAAAATGACAGGAAATACCAGCGGGATGTTGACGAACTATAGCGATAACTTCAGTGTTATTTCCCTCAATTAACTTAATTTAATCTGCCCCATAGTAAGTGCAGTTGTAGCAGCAGTGTGTATGCTCCTTTTGGCCACAGTCAAATGGATCAGCCTGTGGAATTGTAGCTTCGTGTGGTACCATATTTTCTCTCACTATGAAGTGCCACTACATCAACACTGCAAACGAGTAATAACAGGGTTAACCATGAAGTTGAGCACTTCAGATGATTTTTATGAGTTCAATAAAAAGTCTGATACATGTTAGAAACATTTAAACAACTATTACATTAGGACTGATTGGGAACAGTCACATATTGTGATATATTGTAAATATAACTATATAACTATTTTATTGCAAACGTAACATTTTCTTTGCCATTGCAAAGCGTACCTTTGCCAAAATATTTCTTTCTCTGGACGAACTGAGCTGAATTGCACTCAATCCATGAGAGCCAGAGTCAGTAAAATGAAGTGCATGGCAAATATGATTGCATTTGTCTTTCATCACATACACCCCCCCACCCCGCTTTCACTGTCTGCCCTTTGGCTCAGCAGGCCCGGCGTCTGATGTTGATCACAGCGTGTCAGTAGAAATTACCAAAACGAGATTATGAACTCATCTGTGTCGCTCACCTCTTCTCATCTCTGCTATCATTTCACATAATTCTTTACTACAAAGCTTTACTACAAGGCTGCGGAGCGGCTGAACGCAGACAGGAGCTCCTGTCCTATACTGTAGATAAGCCATGGCAGTGACTCAGCATACTGTGTCCTACTTAAAAGACGGCTATTGTGCTGTGTTTCAGTTACTGAACTAAACTTCTGAACCTCCCTAATTACAATTACTTTAATTGCTTTCTTTAACACACAACCCTGATGACATGTCGGCCGGTCTGGACCTTCATACCCGACACTCATAACTTCAGACAGTAATGTGCACGGTAGCTACTGAGTACTACATGAAGCCAAATGGATAATAAGGCCTGATACGACTAAATGAGTAATACTTTCAGATATGAAGGGGCTAAACACCACTGCATTTTCATGGATCAATCAAATGTATGGCTTTTTTGATGACATTCTTTATATTTCAATGCAATAAACAAAACTGTCTAGAAACACTACGCTCAGTGCTCTCTTTTTCCATGCAGGCTAAATAGTCAATGTGTCGAACAGAGCTAAAAGGAGGTGCTAACAATGCTGGTTTATTTGAAAATCAGCTGCTTTGTACCCAGGCTCGGTGACTGGAGTTTCTGACAGTGGAAACGTGGCTGGTGTGAAGGGTTTAAAAGGTTTAAGAAACTTGCTTCGGGAACTGATTAAGTAGCTTTCAAACTGCTCTCCACTCCACACAAGAGCAAAATCCTTCAGAGCTCATTCAGCCTTCCTGCTAATTATCCAATCAGTGGCTGAGATCTCTCTTTGCGACTGCACTGGGACGCTGCTGGTGATGCAAAGGTTCACTGCCAGAACAGGCCTCCGAGTTCAGCTCGGCATTAGACAGAACACACTATGAACGCGGGGTGAAATCAGGCCAGCAAGACGAGACATATGACTGGACGAGACACGTTTAAGTTCCGTTATTTTAACTATGTCAGTGCAGACACTTCATCTAAGTTTAATTGTAGTATATGATAAGTCTACATTATGTGCATTTAGTCACATTCTGTTCTGTTAACAGCTTTCATCTGTGGGGAGTGGAGATGGACAGTTTAACACTTAGGTATCGATACTTCTGATCCTCACATTCTCCTCTTAAAGTTGATCTTTGCACCAAAAATGTCACCAAGTGTTTTAATGTAAATGCTTCTTTAAATCTAACTACATGTACATAAAACTGCATCTGTACTATTATAGAATCATTCAATTGCATAAGCATTCAATCGAAGTCAAATAATATGAAGAAAATATAATTATGAAACGTAATACCCAACATATTAATACAATAGCACCATAAAAATTACAATAATAGGTCACTGATAGGCCTGGACTGAACAGTTCAGTTATTACCAACACAACGGCTTCTGAATTTTTTTTTTTTTTTTTTAATGTTTGAATTTCCAGTATTTATGGTAGAAATCGCAAAGATGGCCCATTTTCCTGCTCTTAAGAATATTTTAACAAGCAAGAGTAAGTGGTACTGGGATATTATTGAAAAGAAAATCAATAGTATTGTCCACCCCTCGTATCTGAGTCAACACGTGACACAGGATGAACAAAGTAAAGACTAATGGCTTCCAAAAGTGCAAATCTACAGCTGGCACTCTTAGCTCTTTGGAAGAAGAAAAAGAGCGGCATAAATGAAAAGAATATAGTGAAAAAAAGATGCAATTTGGCAGCTTAATGATATGCTTCACTGCTTAATAAACCGCTGCATCCCGATTCTGAACGCCATCCAGAACTAAAATAAAGGAGATGGAAAAGCGCATGGATTTCTGAATTCAATCAATTAGGCCTTCCGTTCTGCTGATTAGGATATCTCAACCTGAACAATACCAGAACGATGACTAGTAACACAAACACATGCACGCGAACACATGAACATACACGCTCTCTCTCTCTCTCTCTCTCTCTCTCTCTCTCTCTCACACGCGCAGACACACACACTTTTTATCTTTATTTTGACGGTTTAAACAGGCAGCAGCATTGCTCTGCTAAAATCACCACAACTTTCAGAATCCATCTGGACCGAAATGCACAGTTTTTATCAGTTTGTTGTTAAAACTTGTACAACGTTCCGTTTTTATCAACTGAATGTTCAAGTTGAGTTCTATTCATAAGCGGCGGCGTCTATACACACCAAAAAGCATTATAGAGCAAGATAAACCCGATTTGTTTTAGAAAGTTATTCTTGAATTTTGTTTGAAGGCCAGTAAGCAGCATATACCTGTGCGTTTGCCGACTAGTAATTCACTTTAACTCAAGTCTGTGTTTGTCTGTCTGTTTCCCATTGGGCACAGCAGTTCTCACAACCTACCCGGCAGGGTGTCGATAAGCCCGGGCTCCTGGGGCTGCAGCCCTGAATGTTTTATGAACAGCCCCAGCCAATAACACACTGACAAAATTGAAACTTGGAAATTCCGAACCACCTCCCTCTCAACACAGACACCAAATCGAACCTCAGAACCAACAACAAATCCGCCCCGTTTTCTGCAGCTTTTTAGTATAACTGGTTTCATCTCATGTACTATGCCCATACTAACAATGTACTTTGTGTTTAGCAGAAAAACGACTTCCTTCCTCCTGTCAGTTCACTGCTGTTTTTACTGCTGCTGTAGTGACCCATGCCTACCAAGCTGACTTGTGGATTTATTACTCCACGAGTCTATGCAACCACGGGCTGACAACAGTTAGTCACATCAGTCAGTAAAGTACTGTTTAACTAAATTTACAGATCAGTCAGGCCCTCATGGAATTGCATTGTATTCCCGTCTCAGTGTGCTTGTATATTTCGGACAGACTGCTCCTATCTACTCATCCACTTTCTTGCAATAGAAATGTTCTCTGTCAACTCTTTCTCTCTGACTCCTCACACATGCACACATGATGTATGCGTGCACAGTTTTATTGGTCCTTTCTCTGCATTCATGTTAAAGGGCTGGGGTTAAAATGAAGGCTTGGTTCAAACCCACTTACCTCCTTGAATCAGAAAAGAGGGTGGAAAGTGATCCGCGGCACCGCTTTTACTAGGCTTTGTTTATTAGACGTGCAGCATCTCCAAACGTTCCTGGCTGCATTCACCTCCTTTACATTCCAATGTGAATTAATGACATTCATATTCATTAAGCCTAGCCCCAAGAGCACTCTCACTGTGTGTGCGTATGTGTGTGCGCGCATGTGTGTGTGTGTGTGTGTGTGTGTGCGTGTGTGATCCTTTCTCCTCATTACGCCCCCTTCCTGGACCTCAGGGATCTGGACGCACATAAAATCCTCATTCATTATTCCTCAATTAATTTGGTGGCATGTTTGAAAGCCCCCCCGCATGTGCGCATCCGTCTCGCCCGGGGTGTGTTCGGAGTGTACACTCCACACAGTGCGGGTGCGCTCAGAGGCCAGATGGCTGTGGGTGTGGAAGCTCTTTTTGGGCATTCCCACATAAGGGCTCCCTAGACAAGGACTCTACTTCTTCTAGGAAGCCTTAGTGGCGCTCTTATTGAGTGGGCGTACACACAACACATGCTGGATAAAGCAGCATGGCGCTATATGCGGTGAAGCAACCACTAATAGAAGGAACAGAAGGTGTGTTGTAATTTATATTGAAAGCTGTGAGAAAGAAGACAGAGTTTTTTTTGTTTTTTTTTTACGACATAACTTGTTTGTAGTCAGCATTAGTGTATCACGATCACTGTCATTAGCAGCAATGCAAAGGCATTTTTGCTGTTCCAAAGAGGAGTTGAAGACACCTTGTATTATAACGGTTCCTATGGGAATAGAGGCGGCTGTCATTACAACGTGGTTAAAACTGGGTTGGTTACCATGGGAATACTGATACAGGTCAGAGTCATTAGCAACAATGGCTGCTGCCAAAGATTATTGATGTTTCCTTGGAGACTGTTGTGAGACAGATGCTGAGCTGGATGTTCAGTGGTTGGATATACAAGACCCTTAAAACGCAAGCAATAATGTTCAGCATACGCTGTTCGGCATAGGCCACAGGGTTTCCCTACACACATTACCCACCAGCTGTAGGGGTACAGTCATAGACATGAGTTGAGTTCTAGTCCTTAACTACCAGTGTCTGTCCATAGAGCTGCTCTTGACTAGAGATTTTCAAGAATATCACACAGCAGATGTGCATAAGCACTTGATACTAATACAATATTAGTATCAAGGCTGCACTGAGAACAGCCACTACCCAAATATCTGGTAAACAATGATGCAATGATCAGAAAATGACCAGTGCTGGATGGGATAAAGGGTGGACCAGAACTGTACATGACAGCAGATGGGGTACAGTCTGTAAGTGGACCTTCACAATACGCTCCGAATAGCATATTGCAACATAACGTAACAGACATAATTTATCACAACATCAATAAATATTGCTGCATTGCCCAGGTCTAGTGGCCATATAAGATGCTAACCAAGTGGATAGTGAGTGTACGTATAGTGGTTTATATGAAGCTTATACTCTCCCTTTTTCTTTCTCTGCTGAAATGGTCAGACATCAGCTTCAAGTATTAAGCAAGAAGCAAAAAGGTGTTCTTCAGGTTCACGAACCTCTAAAGAGAATTGCTTACAACTGCTCACAGCAAATGGCATCTGTTAGAGGATAGGAACATGCTCCATAACACATATTTGGGGTATCTTTCTAAATAATACTTCAAAACTGAGAAGTCAACATTCTTACAAAATCAGTATTTTTTTAAACAAGCAGCCAAGACATCTGCCCTGTACCCACTCTGTGAAGCAATTTGTCTGAAAGTGGGGTGTGGAAACATTACGTACCCTGCAGAGTGTGGAGGCTGTACTTTAGCTTGACTATGGCTGTGAGTCATATATATGCTTCAGAACACTGATGTGTTACAGCCACTAAGGTGGTGATTAAAATAATATAGAAATGAATTTGGAGACTTTATCTCTGCCTCCAGATAAGTCTGTCAGATTGCTGTGCAAATTCCTAAATTATGTTGCTGCAGGAATAAAAGCTTGGATAGACTTAACTACATTACAAACAAGGACTTAATTACATACATTAGCAGCATTTTATACCGTATTAGGCGGTGACCTGTGATCCATTCTATTACTAAGGGAGAAATAAGGTCATTCATTCTGAAATGATTCGTTTTTACATTACAGGCCAGCAAAGGCTACAGATATTGCAGAATCATGAAGTATCAAAATCACTCTTTTAAATGACAAGACCTCCTCCCCGGTTAATGAATCCAGTTTGACCCACGAGAGACCTTTAGCATAAGGTGGACTTTGGGAGTGAGTTGTAAGGGCATTTGGCTGCTCATCAGTCATGCCAGTCCCAGCCTGGCCTCCAGAGTCCTGGTCATTAACAGCCCGAAACTAAAGCGAATATGTGCCCACGGAGAGACAGGTGGCACATCAGGAGAGGGCACTGCCATGCTCTTGATTACAAAAAGACAGACAAGAGCATGCCCCGAGCCCTGGGGCATCATTGCATCACACAGAGACAGCATTCAGCCCTCTGGCGCTGACAAGACACACAGAAATGCTGTTTTAGAGGCCATTAGGGAATGTGCCCGGCGGGCAGACACACACACACGTTCTCACGCTGCCTCGCTATTGGAGTGCTTGTTGAACTCCAGAGTTACAGACACAAGGACTGAAGTGACTAAAGTATGCGGCCAACTCCTCTCCGAACTGGCAGGAGCTGTAATGCTGCTGCCGGTAAGAAATTACAATTTCCATTGCACTTCGTCATGGAAAACCAATTCATTTTCTGTAAAGAAAAAAGTTCATATAAATATAATTAATCACACAGTTTTCTGCGATTAAACACGCATGCTTAAACACAAATTTAAATCATTCAAAAGTAGTGTTTTGCGCACTTTTATTTTTAAAGTACGGCTATATTGTTAGGGCTGGGTATTTGGTTATGGGTCTTTTATTTTGAAATAAGTGGATGTTTGTGTCTTGTGTCACTGTGTTACCTGTTCTGAGTATTAGTTTAAGTGACTGGGCCTTTTGATTGGTTTTTGTCTGAGAGTGTTTGGTATTTAAGTTCTTTGAGTTTGAGTGTTATTTGTGGATCAACCCTCACACTACCTTGATGTCTCCCGCACGTGACCCTGTCCTTATGTATGAATTATGTGGTGTTTTTCTGTTAGACCCTTGTGCCTTTTGGTTTTGTTTGTTAGAGTCTGTGTCTCTATATATTAAAACCATCTAATGGAACCTGCACTTTGTACCTCGCTTCACTTCCCTGAGCACCGAACGTGACATATATGAACAAAAGTACAATAACGTTTTGTTTGCAAACAATTTTTAACAGCAGTGCTCCCTTTAAACACAGTTACACAGCTGCAGTTCAAATATTTCTGTAAATCTCAACTTAAACATTAATGTAATAAAATCAAATATAAAAGCAAAGCATTTACGTTTTATCTAGTTTGTTATAGAAAAACAAGTTCCCCTCAGAGTCCAGACGATGGGGGGAGGAACCATTATAGCAGCAGCAAAGGGGGACCAACTCCATATGAAAGTCTATGTATCTGAATGCAATGTCATTAAAGTCCCTGTTGGTGTAATGGTCAGGCGTCCCAATACTTTTGTCCATGCATCGCTTTAGGTCACGGCTGGGGTCAGACGTCTTGTTACTTTTGTCCATATAATATGGACAAAAGTAATGATGACATACTATAATGACAAAAGTAATGTGACGCCTGATCCCGTGAAAACCAGCCAATATATATATATATAGGCTGGTTAGGGATATTCGGCTTTCAGGTGAAATGTCAGGATGAACCTAAAATGCACTTTAAACTTTACAGATGAACTTAATGTGACCTTCCCTAAACGTTTGAATGCACATGTCCAACTGTTCAATGTTTCAGTACTTTACACAGCTTTCTGTTCTCTGACAACAAGCTTAACGGCAAAATTCACACCAGGTGTTTTGATCCATGAATCGACCAACAAATGTCCTGGTTCAATCAGAATTAGCATTTAAACAGTCCTCATCATGCTGTTCACATTTTGACATCATGAGACCAAGACGACACCTAACAATTGATCAACAGTACCTCTGTTGCGAGGCTTCAAACAGGATGTTCTCAGACGGACGTGGCCACTGAGCTTAGAGTGTCACAGAGTGTCATCAGCAGGTTGCAACAGAGATACAGAGACTGGAAGAGTCACAGAAAGGCATAGAAGTGGACGTCCTTTGGCCACATCCCACACTGATGACCGCTTCATTGTGAACAGTGTCCTGCGGAACCGGATGATGAATACCACTCAACTCCAGGCACATATAAGGGAAATGAGGCACCCAAGTGTCACGTCAGACCATTCGAAACCGTTTACATCAGCGTGGTCTGCGTGCTAGACCCCACCAGACACAGGCGTCATCGTCTTACATGGGCCAGGGAGCATTTACGCTGGACGAGGGACCAGTGGGCCTCAGTGCTGTTCTCTGATGAGTCGATTCACGTTGGGCAGGAATGATGGCCGCCAACGATGTTGGAGACGTCAAGGAGAGCGCTATGCATCAGCCACTGTTGACACCAGACGAGCCTTTGGTGGTGGTGGTGTTAGTGTGGGCAGGCGTGTCTAGTCAGTACAGAACTGCCCTACACTGTGAATGGTACAGTGACAAGCCCATTCTACCTGAATAACATCATTAATCCAGTCACTGTGACCCTGCATGAACAACACAGGCCTAATTTCATCTTCATGGACGACAGTGCTCCAGCTCATCAAGGTCGCATCATTAGGGAATGGCTGCTGGAGACTGGGGTACCTCGAATGGAGTACCTGCGCTTTCTCCAGACCTGAACCCCATGTTGTGGTATACTCAGCACTGTTATTGGCTTTTGTTTCAATAAATTAATTGAGAAGAGGAAATCACCATTGCAGACTTCTACTTAAATACCCTACTTTCATGATATGATATCACTCTGGTGTGAAGTTTTTACATTTTCCATAAATTTCACCCGAAAGCCAAATATCCCTAACTTTTTGTGAGTAGTGTATACACACACACACACACACACACACACACACACACATATATATATATATATATAGAATGTTTGAGTTTCAAAATGACATGTACTTTTCTTTAGACCCATACAGCTTATTGACTGATGTTTAGACAAAAAAAACAACCTGTTTAGTTCTAAAGGTTAAAGTGAGGTGGCACAATAGTCATAAAACACTGTTAATAATCGTTGACAAACTCACAAACGGACTTGAAGGGAAAAAAAAGTAGGATATGACACATTTAAGTAAAGTGTAATGTGTAATTGTTTTATTTCTGAATCGGCACTCATTTCACAACTGTGGTTCTGTGTCTGCTTGGAAGAGCAGATTCATTTGAGGAAATGAAAAAACTCCAGGTTGTTCCAAATTCAGCCAGTTGTTTGATATTTTTCTCTTGTGAATGTGCATGTGTGTGAGAGTGTCTCAGAGAGCCTGCATGTGTGTGTGCTGTGACGAGACAGAAGCGCACAGCCTAAGCACTCACCGGCCCCAGGCTGCTCCTCATCGCACATTTCAGAGTCAACCTCTGTGTGCGTGTGTGTCCAGCCTGTGGATATCTGTGTTGCGTGTGATTCAGTCTACAGTTCATTTGTATGTTCGTTTTGGTGTAATATTCAAATGCGATCGTGTAATTACACGGTTAATTATGCATTACTTCACACAATGAACTACATTTCCATTCAGTTTAAATGCATTTTATACTACATTTATTACGTTTTCAGTTGCTTTCGACATCGTGAAATAACCAAAAGGTGGCAAAAATATAGTCTTTCCATAAAAAAGACTAGACACACAACAACTAATCAATCTTGAATGATATAACTGTCTTTTACTTACGAACACAATTACTGCATGACCTGAATTTTTCTGAATTCAAGTGTGTGTGTGCCCTTGTTGCATGTGTTTGCGTACGGGCTTTTCAAGCCTCCTACCTCTCCTCTTGGAATCCTTTCTGACGCTGGGTCTGGCAGCCGGCTGGAGTTCGGCCTCTGTTGACATATTAAGTCCTTATTCCTGTACAGTGCGGCTGGGTGCCTGTGGCTGGCTCATCTAGAGTGGCTTCCCCACTGCCTCGCGCTCAGACGGCCGCTGCCTCTAGCCCTGACACTGCATCTTGAGCTCTCCCTGCAGTGGCTGCACACACACACACACACACACACACACACACACACACCGGGAAAAGAGAGCATTGGAACTATGTTAGTAGAAATATTTCTCGGCGCTGGTGTGGGCTTTGCGGCGTGTTCACAAATCGGTTCTTCTTCGACCTTGAAATACACATGAAATAGCTGTTAATCAGCACGGCAGTGTTATTTTAAGCCTTTAACCTACATTAAGGCCTTTTCACTTTGCACACCCTCATGCTGCGGTATCCTTTCTGAGAGCAACATCAAATACATTTTGTAAAACGGATGCTCCCGTCCTAAAATCTGAATAGCTGGGCTGCATTTGAAAGCCCTGCAGACACTGGCGTGAATGGGGGAAATCTTCTGTTCGACTGCTCAGGTGAACTAAGAACCTGGCTTCTTTTTCAAACTAGGCTGATCAGCTCATATTATTGGCTTTTACTTAAAGTACTCGATACATCATGCACAATAGCTTCTGACATACAATGTGCTATACGTGGCTAAACATATCTTGGTAGAAGAATTGGTTCTAATTACTTTTTTATTAAATTGTGTATTTTATCGTATTGATGCCGTGTACAGCGATTGAACATGGGTGAGGAGTTCAGGCATGACATGATGGACTGGGGCGCAATAACACCCATGATCAAAACCACAATCAGCCATGACCAAACATTCCAACAGAAGGTTATTCTCTACACAACCCAAAAAAAAACATTTTAATCCATTATAGAAACAAAAATTTTACAGAGCAGTTTCTTGATGTCACAAAACGTTCTTGGTTGACGAAATGCTAATGCCTTGAAGAACTCTGTGATGTTTAATGAACCTCTACACAGTGTTAAGGTTCTACACCAAAACATTTGTAAAGATAGAACCACGAACCATTAAATGACCTTCATTTTAAGCCCAATATTGCTGATTTCACAGGAAAAATAAAGAATTTCTGCATGCGCAGAAGTCAGCATATATCCCCTTGATTTCTGAACCCCCCTGGTTCAAATATTCGATACATACTTCCATAACTTAAGAAAAACTCTGCCAGTTTGCATCATAATCCATGCGGCAGGATGTGATAAACTTGCCGTTTAAAGGGGCTAAACATAATTGTAGTCACACGCACAAATGTGTGCGACTATAAAGACCGAAACACGAAGCTCTCCCCATATGTTAGCCGTGAAATACTTTAACAGCATGACCTGCCCTCCTGCTTCAGACTCAAGTGTTTGTCATCCCTCATTACTGAGGTGGGATACGCAGGCAAAATGCCTCCTTAACCCCCACAACCGTCTGTCAGCCACAGCAGTCAGCCCACCTTCAGACACACCTCCGCCTCCGTTAAGCCCCCTGCCATCCCTACCTCACCCGTGCAGGTGTCTCGAGGTGCCGCTCGGGCGGTGGGCGTCACCTTTCATGTGCTAATTGGTCTCGGTGGCACGGCAGCGTCTCGGCAGGTGCCAAATGAGAAGGCAGATCAAAAAGCCTTGTTTCCCTGCGGCCATGCCGGAAAAAAACCTGCACGCTGAGGAGGACCCACAGAGCGTCATGCAGCCACCTGCCCTGCACCACAGCACTGAAGCACACACAACAGCCGGCACAAGTCTGGAATCAGCGCTCTAAGAGATAAGATAAGATTAAGATTGCTTTACTTTTATTAGTCCTGCAAGCGGGAAATTTGCATTGTCATGGCAGAAAGTGGACTGTACAAAGTAAGATCAGCAACAATTTAAAAAAAAAACAACGTAATGGAATAAAAACTATACCAACAGTAAAGTATAAAATATACACTATACAATCTAGAAAAATATAAAATATGGATGCGTGTATTGGAAAATATATATGTATGTGCAAACTTAGATAAGTATATGTATGCATGCATGTATGTACACAATAAGCAGGCTATCTGTCTGTTTACATGTACAGAGTGGACACATAAATACATGACAAAAACATTGACAAAAACAGTAGTAATGCACCAGAAAATTGCACATTAATACAGTAATTAATGTCTCAGTCATACAAAACCAATCTGACTGCACATAAATGTATAAAATGATTCTACTATGATGGTCCAGTGCAATGACACAGGTTTCCAATAATTCATAGGAAGTCAGGAAGCTTGAGAACTATTGAAAGTGTCAAGAATGAACATTCTAAAATGAATTCACGGCAGTTCAGAAGGCCTCCTGTTTCAAAAGCTCTTTTCATATTTTGAGGTCTAAAGATATTGCATGGTTACACAGACAAATTGATCATTAGAGTACATTATCATTCAATAACATGGTTCCCCAAACACTTCAAATGTTGAACATTAAAAAGTACAGTTTATTGTACATTACCACTCATATGTATTCATTCGGCCACCAATTGCACATGAAAGTCAGTGTAGATGATGAGCAGTGATGAGCAGATGAGATAAATACACAATACATTGGGTTTTTTTCCCCAATTCCATTAAAAGTATGAGCTTGGAACTAAGCGGAAATTACTCTGTTCGTTCGGGATGGCGCGCTTGCTTGCAGTATGGCCCGGAGTTTTTGGAAGTGATCCAGACAATCCATTGGGACGCACATCAAAACCATCAAAGAGGATGAGGATTTAACTACCCCTCCTCTTCCTGCTAGCATCCCCCACCCTTAGAAACCCAAACGCAGCAACGTGGAGAGCTGCACCTTGAAAGGGAGCTCTTCAGAAGGCCTCCAAACCGGAGAGAGCCAGCCGGGCCCCGCCTGCCCGCAGCAGTCTGAGGAAGTGTCCGGTGTAAGCCAGGGCCGAGAGGATTTACACAGCTATTTCAGGGCTGGAGCTGGAGCCCAGGGCCCCGAGCCACAGCCACTGCCTGGCCACGCGCCGCCCATTGTGTGCAGAACATTTAATTCCAAAAGGAGAGAGCATGACGCTGAGGGCCAGGGAATCACACAGCACTCTTTATCTGAGAGAAACACACAGAGAGCCCGCAAGTCTGTCCAATTACTGCCATTATCTCTCACAGAGAGAGAGAGAGAGAGAGAGAGAGAGAGAGAGAGAGAGAGAGAGAGCACTCAGATTCTGGTGAATTTCTATCAATTTGTCTCTCTCCTTACCTTCACCTTATAGTGTTCGGCTACGCCACTGACACCATGCTGAGTAATGAGGGCTCAAATGTTAGTGGAGCCAAAGGAGACAGAGGCTGTTTTTAGTTCAAAGTGAAAAGCCTTAATAAGCAAATATCAACAGAAAGCAAGAGCTGTTCCCCAGTCTGTAGTGCCAAGGGTGCAGTAGCACCTTCTATTTTTAGTATTGCGTCACTGCACCTGCTACGATAAATAACATTTTGGGAAAAGTCACTTCTCATTAATTGCGGAAATGAAGTTGAAGTTGAAGTTTATTGTCATATGTGCAAAGTACAGTGTACAGAGCACAATGAAATGCTTACTTGAACC
>JBBIGA010017156.1:0-14753 GCA_037576975.1 Alestes dentex | reverse complement strand
AGATTATCGCAGAATGGATAGGTCTAGTTCTAAAATCTGATTGGCTGAAATACGACAACACACACCCACCACACACACACACACACACACACCCACCACACACACACTCACACACACCACACGCACTCACACACACTCACTCACACACACACACACTCACACTCACACACACAGACGCTGAGGTTATTACCTTTAGAAGTCACAGGTGCTGTTATTGCTGGCAATAACAAAAGCATTCTGTAAATTAATAGAAATGATTTTAGACCTGAAGTTCACTAAAACTAGTGGGGGACTCTCTGTAAAACAAGTTTTAGACTTTCAAAAAATATTGCATCAGTAATTATACATGGAAGAGGGAATATTTGATTTGGGATAGAAATGGATGGAATTGGAAATGCAGTCTTGTTTTGTGGATAGAAAAGCCATGCAACTAACAAGTATGCAAGTGTGTGATCATGAGACTGCATTTAAGCAGTGCAGTAGAACAACAACGCAAAACGCCCAAGCCTTGGTGCCATCTTTATACTCTCTGTCATTATGTTTTAATGCCATGTCCTCCCGCACTCCATCCGTTAAGCCACTGCTAATGATGCATGCTGCTAGCTTTCATTAAAACTGTCCTGTTTCTTAGAGTCCTAATCATCAACTCTTCTCTTCTTCTGCGTCCAGAGCAACATCAGAGGCTGATGAATTTGGATAAAATACATGACATCACAGTTTCTTACATGGGGGTAGAAATTCCCATTGCAAAATCTCCAGCGCCAGTTTAGTTACTGATATACTGGCTAATAAGAACATGTGCGCAACATACAAACAGTGTAAAACACACTTATATATGCCTCTTGATCTGAATGACAGAGTTAGGCATAGTTAGCTACAGTCTTAGGTGATATTAGTCCAGGTTGTTATAGAGATAACATTAGAGGAATATATGGATGTAACGTATACAGTGTATCCCCGCAAACTCACGGTACAAAGTTTCCGACCTCAGTTGTTCGCAGATTTTTTCTCAGAACCCAACTAATAATTCTTTCCGGAAACCCTCCGCATTATTTTTTGCTTTTTCGTGGCAATTTTTCATTTATTTTAGTGCTAAATTATTAAGAAAAACATAATTTACTAATATTGTAACATAAATATCAGCGTACATTCAGCTAAAGTCCCATATCAAATATAACTTGGGATGGTGACATACCGCTGTACTCAGAGGCGGGAGGTTTGAAAGTAGCCAATCCGAGAGTGTGTTACTTATTCCTCCTTGCTGCTGATTGGCTGCTGTGACGGATCTCTGGCAGCTGCAGTCCAGCATTCCTGCATCATAACAGTTTTTCGAGTTTACCATTTTTTAAAGAGTAATGTGTTAAGCTGAGTTTAAAATGAAATTAAAGTGTTTTGTGAGCATATTTAACAATTTTTCACAATTCGCGGGTGCTCTTGGAACGTAACCCCCGCGAATTTCGGGGTCGACTGTATTCGAGTATTAGTAGATTTGACCTGAGGGTTAGCCTTTAGCATATAGCCCACTAGCTATGCTCCTTTTTCTCCTTGTGTTGCCCCCTTGGTCAGCTGCATCAGAAGATACCATGGTCTCGGTGTCCTTGCATCAATGATACTGTGGTAGATGGAGTAAATACACCTGGATTTAACATCTACCTGTCTATTTGTGCCCAGTATTTGTTGGCTCACATCAACAGCCTGATTTATCAGCTCTCTGCAACTTTCAGATGATGTGTGATGCTACTCAGGATCCCTGTGACCCTTTTTTGTGGCCAAAAAGGCTACTTTGCATATTGCAGTCCTTTGCAGTATCAGTACTGTGAACAGTACCAACATTGTGGTTACGATTAACTAACGATAGATGTGCCAGCCGGGCCAAGTGTGTATTGGGTGTCAGCATGGTGGATTGGGATGCCCCACAAGCCCTGACTGCTACATAAATAAAGGTGCGTTTTGGCAAGGGTCCCGTCGACCTGCTGGAGAGGCCATGTTTTATAGTGCAGGCAAGTCCCGCTGCATAAATATCAGCAACACTCAATCATCAGCTAACAGGGCGCTTGATCGGATTGATCCACCGTAAGCCCGCAAGTCGGAAAAGCATGCATGTCCACATATACACCTGTCTTTGAGCACATACACACACTGTACAAGTGTTTATGCCAGTGCACACACACACACACACACACTCATTTCCAATACTCCAGTCTCAAATCCATTTGGCACGGGTTGTAGGCACCGGGTTGCCTGCTTGTTTTGCAAGTGTGTGTGTCTTTCGAAATCTGCCCAGAATTTACAAGTGGTTTACCTCACGCTTCATTGGGGCAAGACGAGAGAAATGGGGAGGGAGAGAAAAGAGAGAGAGGGGGTGAGAGGGAGTGTGTGAGAGAGAGAGAGAAAGAGAGAGAGAGAGAGAGAGAGAGAGAGAGAGAAACGGTGTGAGAAGAGAAAGCTTAGAGCTGCGGGTGGGGAGGCAGTGCAGAGAAACCGTGGTGATAGTGGGAGTCAGAAAGAGAAAGAGGGACGGGGCAGACCCGGCACTCCACAAGTGGACTTCCCCAGTCCTGCTGACCTGGACACACACCTAGACATTTGAAAGCCAACGACTAACGCAAATCACCAGCAATGTCAGTCCTCATCGCTACCCAGCTGAAGATAGACACCAGCACTTCCTCTACAAAGGTAAGGGCCTTGACTCGTGAGGTGCATCCACTAATGAGAGACATTGTCTCTTCACTTCTTGTGCATTGTTGGAACTGGCTACTCCATGTGCCAACTTTCTGCACATGCACTCTTAAAAAATTTGATTCCAAAACGTTGATGGCGTAGAGGAACCACTTCTGGTTACTTGTAGAGCAGGGGTGTCTTTGTTCCAAACGGCCTGAAGGTTTTTGTTCCTACCAAGAACATTTATCTGGATGGATAGTTCTTGCTCTCTAAATATGGTCCAGGCTAACCCAGAAGGTCCATGCTTTTGGATGGTCCCAAATCACAGAGATTGCACAGCGATGGAGCAAAACTATAGACCTAGAATGTTTGTTATAAAGAATCAAATTGTAAATGAGATAAGTAAGTTAAAGAACTTTAATGACAGGGCATGAAAATGTGCTATGTTAAATACAAGTGTATATTTTGTAGCAAAATGGACTTGGATTTTGAATCTACTTAATTGTTTGAATTGCTTGATTGTGATTGTTGCCTTCAGGGTATCACACTGGTCACTTCTGGTTCAACTCCTGGATTTCACAGCTTCATGAAACTCCTTGACTATTTTCACATACTGTGTTCTTTTTTTAAAGTTAGCACAAGGTTTCTTGCGTATAGGATAACAGCATTAGCTGCAAGAGGCACTTGAATGAGGGTGGCAAAAAGTTTTTCGTGAGTTTGATCTGTCAATCTGGCTGAGGAGTGTGTCAGTTAGGGTTAGGCCACCCCTAACCGTACCCCATCTTCCACTAAAACCCACCTCTAAAAACTGATGGAGCAACTGAACCGTGATCAAAAGAACATGAAGGAAGCCTTGATCTGAAAAACACAGACACTTTCAAACAGCCTGGCCTTTATGTGAATGGACATCCCGCTCCTGTCTCTGGTCTTACGCACTAAGTGTTCTCCTTCAAATAAACATAATTAGTCAGTTTATTTAACTCCAGGACAGAAATGTTGATGCCCTTATTTCTTCATCTCTGCCTACATGGGCCACTAACGGACGGAGTTTTACGGTTTAAGCAGCCTTTCTATGTTTTATCTCCGATCGGCTGTCCGTGTATTTATCTCTCCAAAGAGAATTGTCAGATCAGATAAACACTGATGTTTGACTCTATTTATGTGTATAACAGCTACACCCAGTTGTGGCGCTGGTGTAAAATACTGCAGGCTGGATACTGGAGTGATTGTGCAGATAGATTGTGTGTTGACTCATCCATCACAAATCCTGCAGAACTGAAGCTTGGGGTTCGTTAAACATTTTGTTATTTGAATCATGAACATAGTGACCTTCTAAAAGATATTTTAGTGACAGCTGCAAGTGTCAAATCATTTTTAAATGTTTGTGCATAGACCCTCCAAAACTTTGCTGTCAGGGCTTTCAAAGGGTTTCAGATGTCAATCAGGGGGTCTCAGGCTCCCCCAAGACCTCCTGTACTCCTGCACCGTGAACATATATCTTGTTTGTGGCCATGTGACCTTACTGAGAACAGTCAGAGTGTTGTTCATATGCCAATGTTTAATTTGTTTCATATACATGTTTCATATACATGAAATTACAAAGACACATTAGTGAGATCCTGCTGGTGTGGGTTTCCTCCCATTCAATGATTGCGACAAAAGCAATCTGAGCACCAACAGCTTTCTGTTGGGAAGAATGTTCAGAACACGGATTTATAATGACATACAAATTCTCTGTTTGTCACTCAAATTGAAAGGTGAAGCTGTTTCACTATTATTATTTATTTATTTATTATTCGTATCATCAGCAAACATAATTGTTAAGGCAAATGGTCCTGGAAGCCTATGTGAGTGTTTCACTGCTCCCAACACATCTGATCCAACTTGATTATCTCATTAACAACCCATTACAGGGTAGAAGTAGGTGTGTTAAAGCAGGGAAAACCACTAAAATAAGCAGGGCAGTGCATCTTCAGGACAGTGATTGGGAAACACTGTCCAAACTCACCGTGATGAACTGAGGTATTACTGATTAGTTGAAGTAAGAAGACACCAAAATGCTGGAGGGGAAATTCATGACTGTTGGACATGGCTTTTCTAAAAGAGGGACAAATATAGCACCTACCTGTTCTATGGGAGAGTTTCCTGCGTGAGCTTCTAGGAGAAACGCCATGGATCGCTGGAAAGACCTGACTTTTATTTATCTGATGCAGAGATCCTACCTTGTGAAGTTCTCTTTTTAACCATCACGGCATTTACATACTGTCAGCAAGCATCTTCCAGGAGAGAAAGCTTCTGCTGGCTTTTGCACGCTAGAACTCTCCAGGAAATTGGGCTGAAATAAAGATGAGGTAGACAGTTGCTTCGCTTGGGCACTTCACATCTTCTACAAATGAACTTGTCTGCTGCCGCAGGTGTTAAAAAAACAGAGGTAGTCTCTGGAGTCTGTTCTCCACCCACACTTCAGAGATGTTTCGGACATTTTTCACAACCTCTGGCAAGTTCATTTAGAGCTATTTTCCACAGTGAAGATGTTCATTGTCAGTTAGTCCCACAGAATTCATACATTCTCAGTGTCGAGCAGAAATCAGTCGGACATGACGACAAGGAGGCGAAACTGAAAGACATTTACTTCTCCGTCTGGAAGACCGAGAAGAACCAGAACTGAAGCAGCCACAAGACACTAGGAGAGCGCTTCAAGGGTGTCTTCCCATCATGGACTACCACCCAACCCCCCACCCCTGTAACCATACAGGAAGTTGTTCAAGACATGTTCAGTGTTAAAGGTTTTCACTGTAACTGCATGGCTGAGGCTTACCAGTTGGCATGGTGCTAAGTCTCACAATGGTTTGAGCATGTGTGGAGGTGTCCAGTCATTTCTAACAGAATTGCTTATGTGGTTTCTGAACCTGTACGAGTCACTGTTATCTATAAACATGGACCAACATATATTAGCGTAGCTAAAAATGGTAGTAACTGAAAGCACACAATGTGTGGGTTAAATGAACACAAGGAATCCACCAGGCCCCGGCTTTTTATTAGTACCAAAATAACACAGTTTCATCTCTGACATTTTAAATTCAGCATCAATCAATTGTTATTTAGCATAAAATCAGATAGGAAAGAGTGAGAGGCTGCTGGCTTTTTAGCACATGTATGCTGTGACATTTAGACTCTAACATATTGCTGGAGCAGCACCATACAAATACAGCGTGAATGCACATGTCTGGCTCAGGTCATAAAATTTCAACACAGATCATTTATTCATTTACTTTCTGAGCTGCTTATCCCAACATTGGTGGTGCTGGAACTTATTCCAGCACTCATGGAGCGAAAGGAGAAACTCCCTGGGCAGGTTACCAGTCCATCAAAATGCACACACACACACACACACACACACACACAGACAATTTAGCATCTCTAGTCTACCCGACGTGCATGTCTGTAGAATATGGGAGGAAACTGGAGCTCCAGGCAGACACAGGGAGAACCCAGGACCTTCTTGGTGTGAGGCAACAGCTATACCCACTGCACCAGGAATAGATACTTTGCATGTGAAGTCAGAAAAAGTTGTATACCTACTTTTGTATGCTATCATTTGCTTTCTAGGGTAGAAGGACGTCTGGAGGATGAAGTAGCTGTTTTTCATTTCAGTTCAAAAAATCATTTGTCTTCGTCAGAGCAGGATCATCTCCAACATATGCGGTAATAACTGCTAATCTAGCTCAGTACAGGCTTCCCTCCATCACCAAGATCATGTGACTGCTCTTTTGCTAGCAAGGTTCTCCATAAAAAAAAGGTCTAATGGTGAAGTACAAGTTCAGTTAACACCACTCTTACTGTCCCTCTCTCTTTCTCTCTCTCTGTCTATCTATCAATCTAGCTATCTCTCTTTCCTCTGCTTTGCATGCTGGCGTCAGCCCACTCCTCAGAAGTCTGCGTTGTGTTAAGTCCAGCCCATATCATCCTTGTTTTAAAACCCAATTTCCCCAGCATCTTATCTCCACCTTTTCAGAATTGGTTTCGGACAGCGTATGACATGCCCTCTGTCTGGTGCCTCGCCCGTTTCGGTAAACAGCGGAATTTCAGAAAGAACATGTCCTTGTTTTCATGCTATAATAACTGACTGACAAACAGGGCGGAAGATAAAAGACGACATGCAAGGTCAGCAGGTGGACGCTTCAAATGGGGCTGTTAGTCACGCAGGGAGACCGCTGGCGGTGGGGGCCCTGCTACGAAACAGGCCAGGCTAAACGCGGAGTTGTAGATTATGAAAATATAGCAAAGACATAAAATGAAAGCAAGTGAGGACAAGGCTCTCAGAAATGTGCAAATGTGCAAATGTGCTGGATAATTGAAAAGTGATTGAATCACTTCCCAAACTCTGCAGGGAGCCGGTACAACAAGGCTAAAGCAGCTTCCCCTGTCCCAGCTCTTGTTGACGCATCGGCTGCTGCATTTTGAACAAGCTGTGGTCTATTAGCAGTCCGCTTTGGTAATCTCACAGAAAGTGTGTTTGAGCAGACTGAGCGAATCAGAACCAAAGCATGAGTCAGGCTTTCAAGCATCCAGCGCCATGCTGACACTCGTGCAGTGTTCCAGAGATCGAAGGAGGCTGTTTTGCAAGCACAGCTTCGAAAACATGACTTTTAAGCCAAATTATCGACACCCAGAATCTCCACTGCAGGCCTTATCTGGCTTGTTTATTGCCTCCAACTAGATTTCCATAATTGCAATGGCAATTCTGTAGTGCTAAAGAGTTACATAAACGCTGCGTCATATGTTGTGGCAGGTTCAGTTGTCACTGAAACGTACCGGTTGTATCCTGAGCTGACGAACTAGGCAGTTGCATAGGGTGGCACTATGGGAAAGGTGTCAAAACTTTCCCCCAAAATGTGATTGGCCTCCTTGGTGTCATGTAATGCCCCTGGGCTAAAGTACCGTCAGACTGACAATGTCCAACACCACTGGATCAGAACGCTGCCAGTAGCCGCTGGATTTGCTATACAGCTATCACAATACAAGGTTTTTAAAGGAGGAACCTAGATCACTTTGACAGGCTAGTGATCTTCACCCCAAGTCATCAGTGTCTTACATTACAACCTATAATTTTAGGTCGCACCCTCCCCCAAAAAATTATGCCTGGACTGAAGCTGGGGGAGGCAAAATTTTGTTTCACCTGAGGCAGCAAAATGTCAGGTATATTCCTTATGGAAACATGTACATAGAAAATTAAAGTGGACTTTGGAATGGACCCCTGTGGACACCATAATGATAAAGATAAGCTGGCAGTTCACTTAACCTCTGCTTGACCATGACAGAGTTTATCTGGTCAGCAAACACGAGACCTTCGCCTGATGTCTGGGGCTTATCTTACAAAGCAGGATTTTTGCTTTGCCAGCTATACACACCGCAGGTCTTTATCTGGCAACTTTTTTGTTTTGTAATTGGTGCAGTCCACCTGCATAAGAACAAATGCAGCTTATTTGAAAAACTTATTTGAAGGTCCCTGGTATGATGTTGAAGATTTTTTGCTGGACTGTGCTTAGGTATGCATTGTTTATTGTAAATTGATTGTTCTTTATTCTTTTTAGGATCCGCCTTAGCCTACTCACTATTCTTCCTGGGGGTTTGAAAAGTAAAAAGATCATAATAATCATGTTAAAAATGCATTACAAGAAACTACAAAGACCCAAGAATGAATTAATATGTAGCCATTCATTATGCAACACACTACAACAAAACAGATGAAAAGAGAAAATGCTGATAATAGCAGTAAGTACAGGGATTTGATGTAGAACTGTGATTTTTACCTGTTTTTAAGTGTTAAAATTCCTGAGATTTTTGTTTCATGATGTAATTGACTACAACTTGTCTTAGTGGGAAGTGGGAGAAAAAAACCTCTATAGAAAAGACTGTATGGATTTAGTGGGGTCTTGTTATTGTTCAGGTTGAAAGAAGCATTAACCTTAGTGCAAGCAGGTGATTTTATTGTATATGGACACAGATGCTGCAGCTTAAGTTTTGCCAGATGTTTCTTCGCACTATTTGACCATTTACATTTATGGCATTTAGCAGATGCTTTGATCCAAAGCAACTTCCATTCCCTAACTACAGGGGACAGTCTCCCTGGAGCAACCTGGGGTTAAGGGTCTTAATCAGGAACCCAGTGGTGGTGTGCTGAAGGTAGGATTTGAACCCATGACCTCTTAGTTCAGAGGCAAGTATCCTACCCACTAGGCCACTGCCACCGTAACGTGATGTTATGCTACCCTGTCTGAGCTCGAGCTGGTTAGTCTAGACGTACGTGATGTGCAGCGGGGCCTGAGTGAGGCAAGGCCACTGGCGTTTAGCCTCAACACCCTATCAGTCTCCTGTTTCCGCAGCTCTGGTTCTGAAACGACTCCAGCCAAGGTTATAATAAATCAAGACTGGGTGCTTGAAAGCAGTAGTACAAAGATAAAGTTTCGCAAACAATCCACGACATACACTTGATAAAACACAAAGAACAAAGGCTGTGCCACTTTTACAAATCTGTTGATGGATGTTGGAGGAGCTGATAGTGACATTGAGCTCGCGAGAGCCATTTTCTGAAACTGAAAAGGGTACCAGAACTGTAAATCACTGCAAGATCCACATCAGTGAAATAGAAGGAGACTGGCAAGTGAGCTCTCTTAATGAGGACTCCCTGCTGGAGACTCTGCAGGAGCCTTTCACAGCCCACTCTGGTGGAGCTCTGTGTCTGGGATCAGCTGGCAGCGAAGAGCTAGGGGTTTAAACCTAGCTCAATCTCTTTAAACCAGGATCGGACTTTTTAAACCTAGGTCAGTCCCCTTAAACCTAGTTCTGTCTCTTTAAACCAAGTTTTATCTTTATAAACTTAGTTCTGTCTCTTTATGGCTATTTTTAAAAAAATCTCTTTAAACCTAGTTTTTTTTCCTCTTTAATCCATCTTTTATCCATTCAAACCTACTTTAAACCAAATTCTCTCTTTGAACCTAGTTCAGTCTCTTTAGACTTAGTGCAGCCTTTTTAAAAACTAGTTCTAGCTCTTTAAACCCAATTCTGTGTACCTAAACCTAATTGTGTATTTTGTGTTGTCTGCTGGAGCCTTATTCTCGCCCACTCTGGTTCTGCTCTGTGTGTGGGATACTCTAAGGTTCACCTGTAAATCAGCCAAGAGGTTATGGGCTGGTGCACGTTAGCCTGAAATTCAGTGTGTGACTATATAAACATTTCTAAATCTTTTTAAACCTGCTTGGGTAAAGTGGCCATTTTTGTCACGTGTGAACACACCACAGCAAAGCACACAGTGTGAAAAGTGGGAAATTCTTTCTCTGCATTTAACCCATTCATCAAGTGAAGCCATGGGCTGCCAGCGAGGGAGCAGTGTGTGGGCAGAGTACCTCAGCAGTACCACTGGCAGTCCTGGGATTCGAACCCACAACCCTCCGATCGCAGGGGCAACTCCCTAACCTTCGGGGCACCAGCTGCCCTGTCTATTTAAACCTACGTTTATCAGGCCCTTCAAATAAGTCTCTTTAAATCAAGTTCTGTCTCTTTAAGCCTGGCTCTAGCTCTGTAAATCTTTTTAAACCTAGTTCTGTCTCTTTAAACTGAGTTCTATCTTTTTAAACCTGGTTCTGTCTTTGTAAATCTTCATGCCATACTTAAGGATTATATGAACAGTTCTTAGAACAGTCAGGGCCAAGATTCACTAAAACAACTGGATAAATTAAACCTCAGGCTGAAATTCTGTGATTCGCCTCCATCCTCAGTGTCTGCGTACGTTCTTCCTGAGGATGACAGCGTGTTTTTTTTCTGCTGGACTATGATGTGGGCTTCATGCCACAGGAAAAGTGAAGTACTCTCGTTTCAAAGCTTTTTAATTGCATCCGCCATTTGTCACGAGGCCCGGCGAGCTGGGGGTGTAATCGAATGTCTGAGCGTAATTGAGTGATAAGGAGTGTGTTTCACAACTGAACCCGGCTCCCATTAGGGTCAGCCTTTGCCGTGTATAATTGAATTTTGATACAGACGCTGAACCGCACGAACAGGCGCTTCCACCCTGCACGCAGTCAGCAGAGAGCAATTAATCAAAAATAGTGAATTAACGCTGCTGATGTCCAGATTCCATAAGAAAACTTCTCGCCGTAGCCAGAAAAGGCAGTTTCGTGCTGTTAAGTTTAGTCTTGAAGTTTAAGATTTTTTTATGGTGTTGAAATGTGAATTTTAATTAAAATATGAAATTGGATTATATTAAAGAACATACACGAGGTGTCAGATTTCATTTTAGCTGACGTCCAGAAAACATTTTCACTGGAACCAGAATGGGCTGTTTTGTGCTGGTCAGTCTGGTCTTGAATTTTTTAGATTTACAAAATTCTACTTACAAATTTGTCAGTAGAATTTTAATTAAGATATTTAATTGGATTGCTGGCGTTAGGGGGGCCTGAAGCATTTATAATGCATTACAGAGGGTTTTATGAAGAGTAGTTGTTAAGACATCATGGTTGCCTCTTGACCTGTGAAAATCCTTCTGTGTCACCGTGTCTGACAGCAAGGATGTCCTGGAGCTGTGTCTCCTTATAGCGCCTCCGGGAGCAGAGCCAGTCTTGAGGAACCTGGGGTCTCATGGAAACCGGAGGATGGGGCGGTGGGGGTGGACTTATTTTGTCGCTGAGGGAGGTGTGTTGTTTTTTGACAGCGGTGTTTATTCCCTTTTCACGTCCAGATGTTGGTTCTGTCACAGTATTTTTAAACCTAGTTCTGTCTCTTTAACCCAAGTTCTATCTCTTTAAACCTGATTTTATCTCCTGCATTTTTGGTCTTGCAATGGAGGTATTTCCTTTGTGGTGGGACATATCACTATTGTGGCTTAAATTGCACTCCTATGCCATAATTCTGGATTGTATAAACAGTTCTTTGTTTATTCAGGGCTGAGATTGAACTGTTTGAATTGGGGGTGGGGAGGATGAGGTGGTGGATGTTATTGTTTTTCTTTTTGTCAACAGGGGTGTTTGGTCTCCTTTCACGTCCAGAAGTTGCACTTCATACTTTTATCAAGATGTTGACACTCTCTTCAACACTAGACCCCCATCCCCCAACACGAATATGATTTTCATTGAAATACATTTGTCTGGCAATTTTCTCATAACATTTAGCTTCCAGCAGCCATATTTTAAACACACTTCCCTTGGCTGTTTGCTCTGGAGGATCGTGGAAATGTCTCCCTGCAAAAGTGTAATTGACCACCCCAGACTTTTAGTTAGCTGTGCATTTTAGTAATGTGTGTGATCAAATTGTTACGGATCCATGATTAACCCGGTCCAAAGAGCACTGCGCCATAAAACAGCAGAGGTTTGGATCAAAGAAACTGTTTAACCTCCAGGCTGAAATGCGGCAGGAGACTTTAGGCGCTTTTCCATTTGCCTACAGGAACTGTGCTGTGCCTAAACCGTACTGCGACAGCACAGAGGGAGCACGCTTTGATTTTCCCGTGTATCTCAGCCCGGTAACAGTGTTTCTGACATGTTAGGAGCACAGTTCTGCTCCCACAGTTTATGGCTGAAAGCCATATCCAAAGTTGAACCCTTTTTTCCATCAGAGTTCAGGTTTTTATTGTGGTCTTAAATTTTTTATCGTCTTGATTTTTTTCTGCCACTGTTTAGCCATGTGATAAAAGTCTAACCCAGCTAAATTGTTTCTCCTTTGCGTTTTTTAAAGGTATTAGAAAACTCCCACTGAAGTGTATCTTCAGTCCAAACAGAAAGTAGTGCTAGTACCTCACCGACTTCCCAGTTGTTCGTTTGTATGTCCTTTGTTGATGTTTTTTTTCTTCAACGGACTATAAAATAAAACAGTGGCCTCTTTTCAAGACTGTCTGTTGTCATGACATTGTTTTCAACCAATCAGAAAGCAGTGATGCAGTCAGCTCGGCTGCGTCCCACTTTCAGCCCTGCCACTGAGCGGCTCGGGTTTGGTTCAGGTACGGGTTTCTTTATTTGCAATGGAAAATCATCTGTTTGCGGTACAGCACAACTCCCACAGCCAGTGGAAATGCTGACCTCACAGCCACAGTGTCATTAAACATAAAGTCTCCTTAGTGGTTCTTGGCCTAAAAACAAGGGTGGGCGGTGATGAACATCATTTGGTAATGTGTCAGATATAATCCTGGCATGATCTTGGACATGCCACGCCCTAACAATGTAAACAGAAGGCTGCTCACATTCTGAGGAGTTAAAATTGAAGAGACAGAAGATCAGGGACACACTGTCCACTCTTAAGCCAAACATGATTCTTCTGTGGCAAACTGAGAGCCTTTTCCATCACCAATGTAAACCTTTAGCACTCCGGCACCAAGTGTTCAGATTCTCCATTCAATAAAGTTTGGTAAAATAACTATTCATTCCTATTTATACTCTTGTCAGTAGACCCCCCAGCCCAAGCCCATGTTCATGTTTAGGAATGATGGCCAGATGGTCATTGTATGCTGTTGACTCTGTTGGGGATATACTCACATAAATAAGGGTTCTTTGGAACAAACGTCTTGAAGAACCACTATGGGTTCCTTCTCAAGCTTGTCCTCAGGAACTCCCCAGACTGTCCATACTTTGTATCATGACCTGACTTGTAAGAAGAATGTGGACCATCTGGAGGTCCCTGGGGAGCAGTTTGAGAACCACTTCGCTGAGCAACCTTTCAATTTAAGGTTCTCACTTGAGATCTTTAATGAACTGTACACTAAATGGATCAATTCTTTATTGGCCCTTTTTTCATTTTAAAGGGCCCAGTCCAGTTTCCAGATTCATTTCAAGGGGCCTGTATCATAAAAAAACCATATTGTTGATGCGGTCCATAAACTGTTCACCATGTATGCACACTGAGCTGCAAATAGAGCCTGTTTGGATTTGTGATGTCACAAGAGCCTGCACATTTACACATACACACATATTCAGCTCACACTAGTTTAGCTCCACTCATTCACAGTGATAAAGAGGAAGCAGCATTACGGTCCAGTCTGTTATTTGAAGGAGGTACAGTGTGGGGTAGCCAGTCAGAACAGAGCTCATTTACAAATCAAGTCACAGTAACAGAAAAGGCCTGTTTGATTCTGAGGGATAAAGAGAGGTTGGAGAATCGGTGGAAACAAAAAAATCCTGTTGTTATTAAAGTGCAAGACAATGGTACCCTTTAAAGTGAAATTATTCTGGCATTCCTAATCACTGTAAGAACTGAGGGCGCTGTCCAGGTGCTGAAAAGCTCCAGGAAGTCATTACATCCTGCCAGAAAGGATTTTACGCCGTGATCCTGCTTAGAGATCTGAAGAGGCATCTCCACAGTCTCCCAACTCCCTCAACACTGCATCGGGCAGCAGCAGAACCTTATCCAGGATTCCGGTTGGTAATATTTGGAAAACTTCTTTAGAAAAATGGGATGGTTATTAAACAATGACATTTCAGCATTCAAACCTTTCCTTTATGGTTCTTCTGCATGATGTAGTTAATATATGTTTCTCTAAAAATAATTAAGGTGTATACCACCAAAAAAGTCTTATTGTTATCATAGAACCCTTTTTGGTGCACAATTAAAACAAATAGTTCTTCAGTGAAATTATTAAACAATTATTTGCATGGTTAAACAGTTTGTTTCTACAGTGGAACCATACATGATTATTTACAATGCTTCTCAACAGCATCGAAGCTCTTAAGTCGTAGAACATTCTTGGTGACTTCTTTTCTAAGTGTTTTCTTGGCTTGGACACAAGGTCCTAAAAATAACCGACAGGCTCTTTATGCCATCTCTGTAAAGAAATTTGTGGGTATGAAGAACACTTTAAGATCAGTTGAGTTCTTTGCTGATTTAAGGGTTCCTGATATAAACTATAAATGTCATGTGGAGGTTCTGTGAACTTTAAAAAGGATCTAATTTTCAATTATGGTTCTTAGGGTGCAACCACCGTAAAGAGATTTTTTACTGATTTATTGATACTTTATTGATACCAGAGGAAACTGCTTCTGATTCTGATTCTTAAGGGTTCCTCCTATAACCTGAACAAAACATGTTGGTTGTTGAGGCTCTAAAATGTTCTC
>JBBIGA010017127.1:0-14754 GCA_037576975.1 Alestes dentex | reverse complement strand
AGTGCACAAAGCGAGCTCCATAAAGACGTGGCTGGAGGAGTTCAGTGTGGAAGAACTTGACTGGCCCACACAGAGTCTTGTCCAACATCAGTGCCTGACCTCATAAATGCTCATAAATTCCAAGAAGAGTGGAAGCTGTTATAGTTGCAAAGGGGGACCAACTCTATATTAAAGTCTGTGGATTTGTCCCTGGCGTCAAAATACTTTTGTCCATATAGTGTATTTTCTTGATGTGAAAGTCTGGTTATGTTTAATGTTGTAAATTTATGATTAATCAGGTCCAAAGGAATGACTCCTCCCACTCATAGATTCACTCAGAATATTGACCTTAATATCCCGTTCAGGAAATGAAGGAAAATTAAGGGAAAACGTGCACAGATCAAGGCTGATTAAGGGGTAAAACTACTGAATTTTCCCCTTTTTCAAATTTGCCCCTTAAATAATAGAACCTCCTGAATAAACGCCTTAAATTTAAGATTAAGAGGTTTCACACTCATGCCTTAAATCTCATTTTAAGGTACAATTAAGGGGTCGGTTTCTCAAATAAATGGCCACTAAATCCAAATGAAGGGGTTTGGTGTATTTTCAGGGGTAAATTAAGGTAGGGCTAAGTACATTTTAAGTACATTGTGTTTTGTAGTGTATACTGAGAAAAAGAAATCATTCCTTTTTGTATTAAGTACCTATCCTTTTAAGGTGGTCCCTTTTTTTTTTTTTTAGCCTTTTTTCCTTGGTTAAAGTTGTTACAGCAAACAGAAATAACTGTACTGTAGGAGTGAAGCCACAAGTACCTTCACGGAAAATAAATGTTTCTATAACTGTTCAGTGGTTGTGGAGTATTGGGTGTATCAGTATCTAACAGACATTTTTAGTGACATGATGTGTGAACACAAGGATACCACACATTTTATCAATGAATCATTCAGAATTGTTTTATTTTTAACTGCTAGCTTTTGAAAGGTTACAAGATTCTAAAAGTTCTTTTGAAATCTAAAATAACTACCTAAAATAATATAGATTTTTAAAATCTAACTAACTGCAGTAGGTTACCTAAAGTAGATTAACAAAAATGATATTGATAACCATATGAAATCTACCTAAAATAACTCAATGATATTACCTAAATTATATTGAAAACTACCTAAATTGTAACTAAAATGACTAAACTAGATTATCAAAAATGTTTTGGTGACTATGTAAACTTAACTAAAATACATGTGTACCTAAAATGTTACCTAAAATGATGTGAACTACCTAAAATGTAACTAAGCTACCTAACCTAAAATGAAACTAAATAACTAAATAAAATCTAAAATAACATCTAAAATGAAATTGATAACTACCCAAAATCTAAAATGACTACAATAACTACCTCAAATGATATTGATCATTTTCCAAAAGAACTCAAATATGTTAGAATCATATCCACAACCAGCCAAGATGTACCTAAGATAAGTTACCTAAAATTAAATTGATAATGATCTGAAATCTAAGTAAAATAATGGATCTAGGTAGCCTAAAATTATTTTGATAACTTTCTTAGTTCAACAGTGAGGAGAAACACGAATTCCAACACTTGTTATTTACTCTCAGTGCAAATATTGACTACAAATTTACACGTCTTTTTGTACATATAAATATGATCAAAAAGGTTTGTATGTATAGTAGCCACCTGTTAATAATATAGCTGGCAGTTACAGCACCGTTATGTCTGTGTTAGATGTTAGTCATTTATTTTTGCCACTTGGTGTTTCAATTTTGGTCCAAGCCAGAAGTTCTGAAAGTTACGAAAGTTCCTCTGACTTGTCTCACAAGTCAGGCATGACTTATCCAGGTGTTTCCCCAGCTCACACATCGTTAAAACACTTAATGCATCAAATTCTAATAGCTCCGATGAAGAAGCATGTTTCACTGCTTTTGTGTCACAACCAATAAGAGTGGAAAGAAATGAATAATACAGGGAGCAACCCTGTAGTGCAATGCTATTTATATAGTGTCTATTACACCATGTGGAAATATCAAATTTCACTCATTTTCAGTACCATTGCTGTGATCCAGTATGCCAGCTGAACTGTGTTCTGTAGCCTAAACGGCATGCACAAATCAGATTTACAAGCATTTGCAAGTAGTAAAAAGTGACAGTACAGGACTTTCAGAATTATTGACACTCTTAGATGAGAAGGCTGGGGAAAAAAACATGGCTTTGATGCTTATCAGCTTGATCTTACACTGAAAGTGTGACACAACCTAACGACTGAAGTACCTTCTTTCAGCTAATCAGACTTAAATCAGGATGACACGTAAAAAATCATTTCATTATCAGAGTCAGAACACTTTCTTGATCCCCGAGGAAATTGCTTGAGTTATGACTGCACAGGGACAAAGGGACACAAAGAAAAATATAAAATATAAAGTCTAAATAAATCCAGTTAGAACTCAGTACTGTATACTTTTTTACACAAATTATGGGGTATTAGTACTATAGATAAATAACTGGCAGTTAACTGAATTACTAGTAACACAAATGGTGGTTTGGACTATTGTACTTAATAGAGATACAAGTATACAAGTATACTACTGATATTGCACATAATTGCAAGACTATTGCATTATGAGCACAATCTAGCTGACATGCAGATGTATGCAAAAGTCTGGGCCCCTCATGGTCAAATTATACTTTTTACTGATTGCAGGGGTAGACAATTCCAGTGCATTATACATTATCAGCAGCTCTTACAAAATGAGAGAAAGTGTATAGGTAAACACCTCCGTTTTGTAATTTTCATCGTCCAATTGCAAAGCAAACCCCCACATCACTGCCAAGGACTTGAAGAACAATTCACTGGCACTTGAATTGTGGCCCTTTGTTGCATTATCTACATCAGGGAAGTCCAAATCTGTATGATTTGATGATTTCCCTGCTCAAACAAACCTGGTTCCACCTGTTAACCCTTGGAACACAGGGTGTATCAGTAAAATCTGATTTCAGTAAATATAAAGTGTTAATAAGTCTAAAACCGGTGTTTGTTTTCCTATATGCTCACCATTTACTGCTTTATTGCTCGGTCGCTCTCCGGAGCCCCTCCCTCTGCAGGTTTTCCCCACCCACTTGTGGGCGGAGCCTATCCAGAAAGTTCTCCCCGGTTCAAAGATCTTGTGTTCGTTCTGTTTGTTTTTAAAATTAAAGAAATAAAGGAATAAAAATAAAAAGCTGAAATAAAAGAAATTTCTTCATTTGCATGTGACGCCATTTTTAAAACCCCAGTATTGTTTTTTTATTATTATTACAATGATTTATTATTATTACATTGTTTTTTAAATTACAATAACTTTGGTTCTACGTGACATAGGAACACCAAACAAAGCTCAGCATGACGTCTGACACTTTGAGCATATAAACAATAACTGTGCAATAACATTTGCAGAAAGATGTCGTGTTTAAGGGAGTTCCATGCAGAGGTGGTGTTCAGTCACGTATAGCTTCCTGTTTCTGTGGGAAATAATTGTGAAGTAATAATGTTAGTCACACATGAAGAGGGGAAAGGTCAGAGAACTGATCAAATGAAACGAAACAGAAGGTTGTTTACACCCTCTGGGTCACCAAGTCTCTAAAACTACCACTAGATGCTGACTCCATGCCAACAAACTACTTGGAAAATAGGTTCTTCAGGGTGATACTTCAGAAGAACCTTAAAAAAAACCTTTCAGTGGACAATGTTTTTCTAAATGAGACGTGAAAGTGTGAAGAACCAAGCCAAAAACTGTTCAGGAGTATATGGTGGTGGATCTGAGATGTTTGGGGCTTGTTTCAATGCCAAAAGCCACCAGCACCCTGCTAGTAAACATGGCATCATAAGCTCCATTACATTACATTCCAGTACAAGGAAACACTCTGGTTCTCAGGACAGTGTGAGAACCAGAGGAGAGTTCTAAGTGCTAGATCTTTATGTAAAAGTAGTGCATCCAGAGAGTAGATGCTCTCTGAACAGATGAGTCTTTGGGAGGTTTTTGAAGAGTGAGATTCTGCTGCTGTGGTCGTCTCTGGCACTTCATTTCACCAACGGAGAACCAGAATGAGACCAGTCTGGACTGGGTTTACCTTGTGTGTAGGGAGGGCAGAGCCAGACAATGTTCCTTGGGGGAGTGGAGGAGTGAGTAGGAACATAAGACTAAGTGATGGGATTCAGGCAGCCATGGGTAGCCAGTGTAGGTCAGTTATCAGTGGGGTTGGTTGAAGACCAGCCGAGCTGCTGCATTCTGAAACAGCTGTGAGGGTCTTTTTGTACAAGCTGGAAGACCCAGATTACTGCAACACCCTCCTGATGGGTCTCCCAGCTTGTATGATCAGACTTTTCATCAAAGCTTTGTCTATTTCTAGAGGTTTTAGTTGGTGATGGTGGTGGTGGTGGCCTAGTTGGTAGGAGATTTGCCTCTGAACCAAGAGGTCATGGGTTTGAGTCCTACCTTCATCATACCACCACTCGGTTCCTGAGCAAGACCCTTAACCCCAAGCTGCTCCAGGGAGACTGCCCCCTGTAGTTAGGAAATGGAAGTCGCTTTGGATAAAAGCGTCTGCTCAATGCTGTAAATTTGACACGTCTGTGGATGATCCAAACATTGCAGGACAATAATCTATAATCTAATAATTCAAACTTATTCAGAGACTGCCCAGTTAACCAAGCTTACCTAGTTTCTTTGACTTTCTTTGAGAGTATGCATAAGAGTCCATAAATAAGGATCAGGGGTGGACTGGGACAAAAAAAAAAACAGCCCACCACACACAGTTATTCAATAAAAGTAGTACTCAACAACGTAGTGTTCAGTAAATTGTGAACTTACCCAGTCAAAACTGATATAGCTGAATCTTTTAATGAATATTTGGGGACACAAAGAGAGGGCATTCTGTATGTGTGCGCATGGGCGTGTTAAAAAGTGTGCGGATGTCTTTCATGTCTGTATATTGTTAACAAATACCTACAGAGAAGCTCCTCTAAAATCAAGCCCCAAATGTTGCCTTCTACTCACCCCACAACCAATAATAGATCCTTAACTGCTGTATCACTGTTAATGTTGGTGACTGGTGGTTAAAAAAATAATGTTCTCTCTTTCAATAATACGATTTAGTTCTAGTACGGCACAGATTTACTAAGGGTGGTTAATGGGTTCCTGTACTCATAACTTCTGAAAGTAGTCCAGTTTACAGCAGGTTCACTGCCGCCACCGCCACCATCATAAAGCCTTCCTACAGCCCTGTATTGTTATTACTTTAAGTTAAATGAATTTATCACTGTATTTACCCTGCTTATACCAAAGAAAATGCCTGTGCATTATATTACAGTACAGTCTATACAGGGGTAACGTCAATATTTTACATTCTAGCACTGCGGGAGTTCAGTGTAAACTGTACAGTATGAATACGGGTTTACCTTTACATTTTCTTTAAGGGTAATGAGTTTAAAATGAAAGGAAAGTGTCTTGGGAGCATATTTGTCAACAGAGCAATAGGTGATGTTTTCAATATGAATCTACAATGTAGCGAATAATAATAACAAAGGAAATCGTTGAACGAGTTGAATCATATGTGTAATCAGAGAAAAAATATATTGTATTCAAAAATATATTTTCTAAGTAGTCTATTTATTCATGCTACCCTGTCGAAAAATGCTACCTTATACCTTATAGTTTATACAGTCAGTTTAGGACTGATAACGGTGAGAAATAGCCAAATAATATGCGTAATTCAAGAAAAATATATTTTATTTGAATGAGAAGAGCCCAGATAGATAGGTAGATCTTTATAGGTGCATGGAGCCAGTCTGTACAGTCAGGTTCTAACACTGAGAAATACTACCGTGAAGCAGCGTGTTCTGATGATTCATGCTACCCTGTGGAAAAATGCTCCCTTGAAGTTCATACAGCTGCCAGAGTCCCAAGACAGCACACATTTATGGACATGGCACTGAATCCCAAGACTGTGGAACTGCACATGAGCAGATCTCGATGTGTAGCATGTTTCAACAGAACACCGGACCAGGTTAAAGTCATGTGGTGCGATTAATCACCGTTAATGTATTTTATTTAGTCTGTGATTAATTGATCGAAATTAACACGCTCATCCGACACCCCAAGTAATTTTGGCACATTTTGCAGCGTCTGCTTTACGTTTTCTCTCCATCTCGTCCACTGACACTGGCACAGAGCCAAAAGGGGAGGGGTTTAAAGATATCGTTGGGCCCCGTGTCAGTAAAGAAAAGAACCAGTGGTGTTTAAAGAGTTGACTGGGACAGCTCAGTGTCAGTTGGGCCATTGATCTACGAGTTTATGGGCCGGTCAGACCAATAAATAAACAAATAAATGAATAAACGGTCGGCCCAAATAGCACATCGGCACACCGGGAAAATGCCCGATACGCCAGATGGTCAGTCCGACCCTGGTAAGGATTATGAATGATCCAGAGATATTTTATTTATCTAAGGAGAACAGTATCAGAGCACCAGATGTTTGTTCTGACATGAAGAGAGCACTCACTAGTCATAATGGCATTGCCATGGTGCACCAAGTAGTAAACACAAAGGTACCAGTAATTATGGAACCTGTTTTTTGTTTTGTTTTTTGCTTTGAATTATTTTCCCTCACGTAAGAACAAAGCCAACTGACCACAGCGTTTTTATACCTAGCATAGTGCATGAGGCATTTTCTGAAGAGTTTATTTTTGATTCTGATCCATGTTTTTGTACATGAGTTTATGAGTATGAAGACCCTTTTTTAAATCTTTAAATGACCTCCATATAATGCAAAAATGTTGTATCAATTAAAGGTTCTTTCCTAGAGCATTTTTCTTTTTTCACACTAGGGCCTCCCCCAAGCATTATCTATAGTTCTGTTTCTGCCCACTGAGACAGCACAGTGTGGGACAGCACAGTGTAAGCAGGCTTACGTGGAAAAGGCCGTGTGTAACGAAGTGCCCACTGTTGCATCAAAATGTTTTACGTTGATTTAAATTTAGTACTTCCTACTCTTCTAGTAACAGGGTGCAAATTTCCTTCCTAATGAAACACGTGCATCAGCAGCTCAAGGCCCTGTTGGTTAAAAGAAGTGTGTGTGTGTGTATATATATATATATATATATATATATATATATACGTGTATATATGATAGATAGATAGATAGATAGATACACACATACATATATACATACGTGTATATATCTTTTCCATTAAAATTCAAAACGAAATATTCTCTCGACCTGCTCAACCCTCATCCAGATCATCATTTAGGTCACACAGACTTTTGTTCATTTTTATAGCTGGCAGTAAGTCATACTGTGTCCTAAATCACATCTACAGGTCTGTGCCACCTTTATGAAAAGGATTCGAGCTATTTGGGAGACTGTTCTAGTGTTTGTTAGTGATGTTAGCCTTACAGCTGCAGTTCTACATGTTGGACTTGGTAATTGCACTCTACGTAAGCGTGAAATTGTCAGTCTGATTTTTTGCTGAACTATAACTTTAATCATGTTCAGAGACACAAAACATGTGACTCAGAGTGGAGATCTTTCCTTCTCTTTGGTTTAGTAATGCAACGCAGCTTTTATCAGCTTTGCAGAAGCTAATTTAAGGTCGACCTCTCTGCAAATATGCAGATATTCTCTAATGATTAAAAGGTTGCCGTTACATGGTTCAGTATCTAAACCACAATCAAGGCTTTTAGAAATATTTGGCAAAAACACTACATTTTCTCAAAAACTTGTGTAAGTGGACCAATGCATGCCACCATCCGAAGCTTCTTGGACGTATCCAACACTAAAAGCAAATAAAGAGATGCTCAAAGATGATATATTTTGTTTTTGCACAGTTTATAACATTAGAATGCCATTAGAATGAAACCTTATCTGATTCACAGAGAGAAAAAAGACAAGTGCACTGTGTTTATTAATGGCCTGTCCTACTGAAATTATAGGATAATTGTTGTAAAAAAAAGTGGTGAATATTTTGATTTTGAGGATGTTTGTAGGAGATATGCATGCATGTGATACTATTTCAACACACTATTTTTGTTCTGAGCTCACAATGGTCATGCAGGATATGTTTAGCTATCAGGTAGCATATTTGAAATGTGATTCGTGAGATTCCTAACATTCTCTTCATCGTGTTCATTCCCTCTGTGCATTTTTCGATGTTTTAATAAATAGTTACCTCAGAGCTCACCAGTGAAGATGTTTGCAGGAATCAGGTTTTTCTATGTTTACGGCACCAGTCTGACTACAGCACAAAGGAGAGGCTCAACAGTTAAGTAGATGGATGGATGGATGTATGGATGGATGAATAAAAGGGTGCACAGATAGATTGACAGACAGTGTGTATAAATCGTCTTGCTAAACTGTGTGTATAGATTTCTTCCATAGATTTATGAGACTGACCACAGCACTAAAGCTTTGCTAGATAGGCAGATAGACTGATGGATGGATGGATGGATGGATGATGGATGGGTGAATTAATGGATGACAGCACAGACAGTAGTTTTACAATGAAATTAGACGTATATAAAAATGTTGCTAGATAGATAGATTGGTAGATTGATAGGTGGATATGGATGGATGCATGGATGGACGGACCAAAGGATAAATGAACAAACACACATGGATGGATGGATGGATAGACAGACACATGGATGGACAGATGGATAGATGAATGGATTGATGGATGGACATATGAAAGGCTGGGTGGACAAACACACAGACATACAGGTGGACGGATGGATGGATGGATGGATGGATGGACAGACAGTCAAATAGAAGCATGGATGAACAGAAGGATGGATGGACGGGCGGATGATGTATGGATGAATGGACGGGCGACTGGATGGATGGACAGATGGACGGACGGATGGATGGATGAATGGATAGATGAATGGATAGGCGGCTGAATGGATGGATGGATGGACGGATGGACGGACGGGTGGATGGACGGATGAATGGACAGGCGGCTGGATGGATGGAAGAATGGACGGATGGATGGATGAATGGACATATGGATGGATGGGTGAATGTACAGACAGACAAAAATAGTTTTGACAATGTATACAAAACTGCACGTGTTGTGGATTTCTTCCATACATTTATGAGCCTGAGCACAGCACAGGGGTGTTGCTGGATGGATGGATGGATGGATGGGCGGCTGTATGACCAGGATGTGAATGAGTGGCCCTGTTGTGGGCTGTGGTTTGTTGCGAGACTTCCTTTGACTTGCTATTTGAGGCATGATCCTGTTCTTGCTCCTCCACCCAGTGAGCAGACTCAGAAAATTTCACCACCTGACCATCACAGCGTCATGAATGTATTTGAGTGAAATCATGAGGCTATGAGCGGGACATGACGGCGAGTTTGAGGCAGTCTGAGGCAGTGTGAATGAATCCGCATCTTGTGGGCAGAACTTCGTAGGAAAGTCTTACTCAACGAATTAGCTAATGGAGGATTTCTCTTACGCAGCTGAATTCGAACCCGGGAGTTCTGTGGTGGGCAGCTGTAAACAATCTCACCCCTTTCCAGCCTAATAAACGGTTTCCACACACAACCCATCATATCTGGAAACACATCAGTAGAAAGGTGTATTTGATAAGAAATTACTCAAAAGGGGGGAAAAAAAAAAGCCAAAGTGACTTGTTAAGTGTGTCAACAGAGAATCTTCCAGGATGACTCTTTTACATCACAACACATACCGTAGAATTTGGGTTGGTTGCGTGTGCTATCTCTTTTGATGTTGTTAGATAAGGAACCATTTCCTTGCGTAACCGAGTCCTGTTAGGCTATAAAACATGGCTTTGCTCTCCTGCCCCATACACACTCATCCCCTGGGTCAACTCATCAATTGACCAACTGAAGCTTTTGCTTGGAAATCCTCAGAAGTTTTCCTCATGAGATCCACAGCAGGTAACAATTTTCTCTTTTCTTCTGCTCCAACTTTACTTTATGATTTAACTTGATATATTAAGCTTTTACACATTATTTCAGTCTAATTCCTTCATTATACACTTACTCTCATCTCTGCACTTTTCTCACAATCTTCTTCGGTTCTTTTGGGTGTCTGGAAGTTTTCACTGGCCTGATGGTCATGAACCTCCTCTGCATGCTGGTGCCTGAAAGTCACGCCTGCAATGCGCTGCAGCTGGTACGAAAGGTTGAACATGATGTGAGCAACACTCTGCATGAATATGTAAGTACTGAGGTGGAACATCTGATGGGCAATTTTAGTAACAGTGTTGCGGCAAAAATATAAACAAACACTTAAAAATAAAGGTGCTAGAAATGGTTCTTCATGTGAGACTATTTTTGGATGAATAGATGAATTTTGGATGAACTATTTTTGGATGAAGGTCTAATGTGATGGGTTTGGACATGCTAATGAGTTCTTGAATTGGTAAAGAACATATGAAGGTCTACACCTTTAAAAGGTTCTTGACAGTCATACATTTCATTTTAAATGGTTTGCTTAGGAACTTAAATGGTTCCTCTAAGGCGTCACTCAGAAAACCATTTCAGCACCTTTTTAAGAGTGAAAGATACTCACTTTCATATTCGTATCACGAAGCTCTTGCATAAAAATACAGCTGCTCAATTGTTTTTGGCGTAAAACCTTTGGTAATAACAGTTTTAAAGAGGTTCTTCATACTCGCAGTGTCGAGTGTCTGCAGTTTTCCAGCGAAGTGCAGTCATTATGAGAACAGATTCATACAGAAACAGAAATTACGCTTCAGCTATTTTAATTAATGCAATGCCAGTATTATCCATCAACCCTTCACATTTATGTGCCATTTGATCATTGCTGCTTAAGTCATTATTGTCCAAATCTGATTTTTTAAATGAAAAGAAAAAAATACATACACAGATGGATCCATTTCGGAATTGATTTATTAATGTATTAATTTATGCATTCAGTAATATATCCATCCATATATTTGTCGATGCAAAAAATCTAATATACACTTGATGACCCAAACAGCAATAAGCGCTACATTTTTAGTGAATGAATAAGTAAATTCACAGATTCATTTATTTAAAATTAAGCACTAGTTTGAAGACATGTATCACTGTCATATTAAATGTCATATTTGATCACATGGGACAAATCCAACCTGGGTGCATACTGAATCCGAAACGGCTCCCTACTACCTCTAGCGGGCGCTGTGTATGTTACAAAATTCCAGTTTCTTCATCGTTATAGTGCACAGTGAGTTCATTATGGAGTTCTACACACATGGCTGACTTGCTAGTGGCTCTTAAGACTCTTTACACTGTTTATATGCAGCAGCCTGTATTTTAAGTGCACTATTTAGTGAGTAGGACGCAGTCGTGCTGCTCATCTGTGCATCTAACTTTACAGCATTTTGCTCAAAGTTTATTTAAGCTTTTATGTGATTGTTCAGGCTTTTTCTGGTATCCGATTGGGCCGATACCGATACTGAATGTTGGATCGATGCTCCTTTGGCTAAGCAGTTTTCTTTTGTCTCAACAGCGCGAAACATATAAATCTGTGACGGCCTCGCCGAAAATATTCCCTCAGCTACGACTCAAATCGGCACACATCCACAATAAGACCGCCAGGGCTCTCTGCGGGATCAACTATATGGAATATGCCTTTAAGTCTGTTTGTGAGCATCAAAAAGATTTGAACGGCGATGAAGCACCACTGGTTACCAGTTTAAAGGATATTCGTAATAGGTTGCATCATCTGAAAGGGTGTCTGACACAAAAGGGTGTCTTGGACAAACACTGTGGCGAACACGACCCAAAACCAGAATTCCCCAGAAATAAGGACACCTTTACACTCAAACAGTGGGGGCTGGCTGCTTTGCAGCATTCTCAGCATTTTCTCGAAGAGCTGCTGGAATTTCTGGAAGCTAATTTCCCTCATCTGAAGCAATAGCCATGAAGCAGCCGTGAAGCAGTTTTGTCAATATTTTGGATGACCTTTAAGAATTCAGCACTTATTTATGTAAGAATGCTATTTATTTTGTATCTATTTGATATTTATTAATAAAGCCTTTTGTAATAATTTACATTTGCCAGTGTGGTCTCAGGGACTTCATGATTAATCAAAAAAAAAAAAAAAAAAAAAAAAAAAACAAAACAGAATAATAATACATTTGGGAAGCACTCCTTAGAGAAGCAGGTGCCCAGTTAGGTCTCAGACCTTAGCATGTAATTTGCAGGCTGGGATCCCACAGGACAGTCATAATTAATCAACTTGTCATGTGTGCAAAGAAAGTGACTTGGCTCTTGTTAATTTTCTCATCTTGATGCAAGATGTGTTGTACAGATAATCACGATGATTAATTGTTCTTACCCACAGCGAGAGAGAGAGAGAGAGAGGGAGAGAGAGAGAGGGAGAGAGACATTTCCACTGATGATAATCTAATGAAAACACAAGGGTTTCAAATGTGCAGTAATCATCAAAATCTCACTTAATAAACTCAGACCGTGTGAAAAGTTTTTCATCCAGTACCAACATCCTGGGTTTGAAAAAATGCACTCACTTTTCAAACGCACCACTGAGAGCATTTATCAAATCCAGGACAATAAAATAAACTTCCACCAATCTTCCAGTGGTGGATGGGGTTTAGCATGGGCACTCTGACCAAGCTGCAGTGCTTTTAGCAGTTTGTGCTACAGTAGTGCTTCTGTGGGCTAATAACTAGATAATAATTGGACACAAAACTTTTCAGTTTGAGAATTACAAGCTCAGTGAATAGAATGCATATGGACAAAAGTATTGAGACGTCTGACCATTACACCAGCAGGGACTTAAATGACACTGAATTCAAATACATACAGAGTTGGTCCCCCCTCTGCATCTACAGTATAACAGCTTCCACTCTTCTTGGAAGGCTTTCCACAAGATTTTGGAGTTTCTATAAGAATTTGTGCCCATTCATTCTGTAGAGCATTTATGAGGTCAGGCACTGATGTTGGACAAGAAGGTCTGGCTCAGTTCATCCCAAAGGTGCTGGATGGGGTTGAGGTCAGGGCTCTGTGAGGGTCAGTCAAGTTCTTCCACACTGTACTCATCCAGCCATGTCTTTATGGAGCTTACTTTGTGCACTGGGACACAGTCATGCTGGAATAGAAAAGGTTCTTCCACAAAGTGTGTCCACAAAATTGGAGGCATGGTGTTGTCCAAAATGTCTTGGTCTGCTTGATTTTATACAATCAATTTAATTGATTGAATTCAATAATTAAGAAGCGTATCCTAATACTTTTAAAAGTGGTCCAAAAAGGACAACCAGTGAACCGAAGACAGTGTCATAGATGCCTAAGGATCAATAATGCAATTGGGGGGCTAGTAAATCTGGCCCGATCCCACAGAAGAGCTACTGTAGCACAATGTACTGAAACAATTAATGCTGGCAATAAAAATTAAAATATTCTCCTCACATACCTACCAAATGACTGCCCTTATGTTTCGCTGCATTCTAATACATATGAAGAAGATACAATGAGTCATTAAAACGTCGAGTAACTTTATTAAATTAACATATAGCAGTTCACATGCAAGCTTTTAACATGAATCTGGGATCAGTGTCAGAATTGTTTACAGGGGCACTGAAAAACAATACCAAGAAGAAACAGCATTCCTGCGAAAAAAATTTAAAACCTCTTTATTGCATCCACTTGCACTATTCTATGCACTCAGATGAACTAGCAGGTCAGACTTTGTGAATCTGGGGATCTTTGATATGTGATCTGGTCGCGCAAACAGAATCTGGCTCTTGCAGTTTAGACAACACCTGAAAGGGGGTATTTCTGATAAGTGGTACAGTGGTTCTGAACATACGTTCAGCACCATGGCAGACAACAATAAGACAAGAAAATGTTCATTTTAACCCCTTAGAAGCAACTACATGATCATCACTGATGAGGTTAAGATGGTTCTATGCACTTATGAAGTGTACACAATATCTTTCGTCCTTCTCCCCGCCTATACCGCTGCCAGGTTACTTCTTCATGTCGGCGCGTTCAGTTCGTCATTCATTCTGGCCCAACAAATATTTCAACGTGGGAGGTAGCACATCACTGCATCACTACCTCTTCACATGGAAATACATTCCATCATTAAGTGAGCCGATATTTGTTTTTCTGAACAGGACGTGGCCAAAGTCATCAAATCGGCAGCAGTTCGGGGGGGTTTTCACCATAACAGTACTTGGCCTGAGGGTTTCTGTATGTGTTTTCGTGCTGGACACTCTGGGGAACAAACATAAAGAAACACACACAAATTAATAAATTAACAAATCACTCAATTATGGCTAGGTAATGTCTACCAAACTAGAATATGATGTCTACAGTGAAATATTGCAATGAATGATGACATGGAGGGATTCTTATGAGATAACACGTTAACTGTAAGTAATGCGATAATATGGCCTTAAGGAGGTGGTAATGCACCTAAAAGTTGTTTGCCAACCGCCATTAAACGACAGAAGGACAGTGCTGGTAAAATGCATGGTGCTGTGAACTTAGATGTATTGTATTAAACAGGAGAAAAACATGCAAAGCCTGAGACTAATAAAACACTCTTTCAAAAAAGTAAACGAAAATTGGGGTGGGGTGGGGTGGGGTGGGGTGGGCGGGGGGGTGTCACGCAAATGCCACACTCAATGCAACAAATCTCAAATGACTGTAAGGTTTTTCAGCAGCTGAAACACTATTTACATTTTTAAAACTAAATTAAGTAGTTAAGAGTTACATTTACTCAGCTA
>JBBIGA010017107.1:0-14754 GCA_037576975.1 Alestes dentex | reverse complement strand
ACGATGCGCTCGCACAAAATAGCAATGATAGGTTGCGCAAGTCGCGAAAGCACGGTGCGCCGTGTGCATTATCGGGCACATTATGTTAAACAAAACCCCACAGAAACCCGACCAAACATGTATTGCTGTCCTGCTTAAATAAACAATTGTTTTTTGTGTGAAATTCATTACTGAAATGATAACAACACTCTTGTTTTTAGGCTCCACAGCTGGTATAGATATCGAAGTTAGCAGTTTATGGCCCGAAGATCTGTCGAGATAAAAATGAATATTTACACTGAATACATTAAACTATCTCAGTATCGACTACATAAAGAACATCTGAAATGGGACATATATTGTATAACTTAAAAAACGCTGTTATTTTATCAACTTACCGCTAAAATGGCATCACAAACAGCAATAGAAATCAACGTGATCCAGCGGCATGTAACTGCTGTTTGGAACTTTAGAGGCTCCCCATAACCTGGAAATACCGCCCCATTGCTTACAACGGGACCCTATGGAAGTGTTGCCACTCTGTTTTTTCTACCGCTCTGGCAGGAGTGAGCAGTAACTAGATTTCAGAACAGCATTCATACATCAGTCAGTGTTGATGAAAACACACAAGCCACCACCTGACAATTTGAGTGGTCAGAATGGCACTTCTGTGTGAGCGGAACATTAGCATGTTGCTATTCTGAGAAGCTGTGTCCAGAACAATGTCACTGAACCATGTCTCCACAAAAACAAAAGCGGCCTCTGACCTCATCCAGGGTAGTTAGATGTAATTCATTTTATTAGTAGGATGGGATAGCTGGCATTAATTTTTTAACCTAGCCACACCTCCATTTCCTTGCACACCACTTGTGATGTCCCCTCTCTGGCCAGCAGCATGAGGCAATGTCACAGTCTGCATGCCTGGTTCACATAGCAAGCCAAGGCTTATTCAGCAGTCCATCATCAAGCAACGTTTATTGTTTATATCTTAACTGAAGCAGGGTCTGGCAGCCATAGAGATGTGCATGGACATTGCCGCCATTCAATCTGAAGGGGACGTGTCCCCTTCACATTTCATAATTATTTGTTTGGAGCCCCCCACATTTAACAAAAAATATTCGTTCACCCAGCGCAATCCATTCCACTTAATCGATAGGAGAATACACATACCACTGGAAATCCAACTCACCGCATGCAAGTGAAGTGAATCGTCTGTGTATAGACAGGCTGCTCGAAACTGGAGAAGGTAAGGTCAGCCCCATTGTGCGCAGAAAAAAGTTTGGAAACCGCTGCCTTAGGCCACGTTAAATTAATGTTCAAATAAGCAATGAAATATCAGTAGTAAGCTTTGCATTATTTAGGCTACTTAAACAGTAAACCGAAGGTATTCTTGGTTGATGAACAATTGTTTGCAATATTTGCTCCCTCCCCATACTCAATAGACATAAGAAAATTCTTCACAAAGTAGTGGAAAGTAAGTCAAAATTTCCCCACAAGACAGTTTTTTTTTTCTCCAGTGGAAATGTTGTGTTACATCTAAAACTAAATAAAAAAATACACAAAATAAAAAGTAAAATGCACCCATAAAGTCATTGTTGGTGATAAATTGTGTTACATTAATTTAATTATCTTGGGCATAGCAGTGGGTTTAAAAACAGGCTAATGAATATATGGACTAGTTGAATGAGTACTTGTTGAATTGTTGAATCTGTCTCTAAACTAGTCATTAAGTCACTTTTGTAGGTAAAATTAGGTGTTTAACAACCTGTTAAAAATACACCAGAATGCAGGAAATGGCATCTAATTCATTAAAATTTTTCTGGGGGAGGGCAACCTGTTCTGAGACACGTGTGAGTGTAGGTTTGGTGTGAAGGTTATTTATATGCACTTATATATTTACCCTTCAAGGCACCCATTTTAAGGAATGGTCTTGAATAGTCATGTAAAAATGAAGACTATTTGGGCACAAACATACTTGGTGAAGTTCAGGGGAAAAGGGACAAACATAGGATATTAACTTGCAGACTGGTCTGTGAATGTTAGAAGAAAAAAATCTGTCCATTAAGGGCAGAACAGAGAAAAAAACACTTAGCCCTGTGTGCGCCCTAATAAAGGAGACAAGCTCAGAAAACAGGCCATTTCAGCCAGCGCTCACCTGTACCAGTTCCAACAGCTGGATTTACCTCAGCTTTGACATATTTCCCCCCAACACAAATCTATGATCATTGCCAAGTAAACCTTTACCAAGGCTTTTTGCACTGGAGTTGCTCCAGGGATTTATCTCAGGGGCTCTGTTGCATTTGCAATCTACTGTGCAACTGGAAGATAAATGAAAAGTGACCTGATAATGATGACAAAGGTTATCATCCCTGTATTGGGTAAGAGAGGAGATGGAGTCTTACATAAGACTAATTTAGCTTTACCCAGTAGACTAAATAATAATAAATGTATACATATAATGTTTTATTCCTTTTATCGTTAAAACAATGCATTAATACGCCTTTAGGCTAATGATGGAGGACATTTTCCCAATGGTTTAAAACAGCTGGATATAGTTCAAATGCTTCATATATAGTTAAAATATATTATTTTTAACTATATATGTTTTTTTTAACTATGTACATTTATTAATTTCCCATCAGGCTTCTATGGCTATATAATGATGGAAAACACCTTGTCACTTTTGTGTGCATCATTAAAAGGCTAAAGAGAAGAAACAGCCATGATACCACTAGCGATGAAAAGTTTTATTCATTTAACCAAACCTGTTCTTTCAAACTGTTTTTTTTTAACAAGGAATCAAACATTCAAACCACCTATTTCAGTTTCGTGCCAAGGGCGTTGGTTGCTCTGGAGCAGATAATTGATTTGATCTTGATTTCTTTCTAAAGAAAATATTATGCAAATTAGTTTTAGATATCTTCCAAGACTGAAACACTCAAAATAACATAAAATGTTTTTCCTAGGCCCACATGTCCAGCCAAGAACTACCCAGGAGCCTTTATTCTGGCTTTTCTTTGCTGGACAGCTCAGGAGTGGTCAGATTAATGTATTTAAACTTTTCATATAATGTTGCTTCTGTTTCATGTTCCACCAAATGCAAACATGTTCTATTAGTTGTAATGAAATTAATCTCTTCTGCTGGTTTTTTTGCCTCACTCTGTAGCTGGTAAAGATCCCGCTGGTGACTGGGCTCCATGTCCCTTAGATTCTAGTGCGTTTAAGGATAATGAAATGAAGTTCCTGAAAAGATTTTTATAAAGGAGTCCATTTGAAACCATTTACAATTCCAGCAAAAGAAGCTTTCCAACTTTCTCTCTGATCTCTTTCATCAACTCTCCACAGAGAGACACATTTTCCTGAAGCAATGATCAATTTTTGCAGGCAATTGAGATAAAGAGGCCATACAATATACTTTCTATCTTCAAATGTGTTTTCCCCCTCCTGTCCTAACTCTCAACATTTCTGACGGATCCTCTATAATCCTCTTTGAAGGAGGATCGAGGCAATACTCAAGCCATGTCTTTTTGCTCTAAGTGAAATGAAATAATCGGGCATCTGATAGGCTGAAGGTGGATAAGCTTCAGAACTGTGTTGTAGTTCCACCACCTCAAATGGCAAAAAAAGAAAAAAAACATTAAGGGGTTACTCAGAAATACTGCAACCCAATGGCACCTCTCCAAACCTGCCTGGAGCTACCGTGCCTTTTGGGGCTGCAGTTTGAACAATTTGATTTCCAGTGTCAACCAGCAAAATATTTTTTGAAATGAAGGACTTAGTTCTACAGCACTTAATTTCAGTCCAGATAGTGAAAGTAAACATTCTGTCAAATACACCATAGTGTGAACAGCATGAAATTCGATTTCTGTGTTTAGCCCATTCACCAACTGAAACAGCAGGCAGCCAAGAGCATACCACAGTGCGTGTTGACAGTACCTTGCTCAAGTGTATGTCAGAGGTGCGTAGCAGTCTTGGGAATCGAACCCACGACTTCCTGATCGCAGGGCAAATGCCCTAACCATTAGGCTACCAGTGGCCAGTTTTATATTACAGGACACATTTATCTTGCACTTGCACTTTATTAGGTGCATCTAACTTACAGATTCACTATACACAGTACTATGCAAAAGTCTTTCTTCAGTTTTTCTTTCAAAGACCCAGATTTTTTATATTTTTTAATGTAGTCTTGAGGAATAGTTCCTCAAGCTTCCTGAAGGATTTCAATTTCAGAGGAATAGCTTTGTTTAAGCCAAACAGTGGTCTACGTATAAATTATTCAAGCATAACAAAGCCATCTAATTTAAGGCCTGAACCAGTAAAGGAACAGGTGCAGATGATTCCAGATGATCAGGTAGTGATCAGTATACTGGTGGTGCTGAATGCTGAGTGGTTGGAACTCCTTTATCTAGGCTCCTTACATCTTCAGGCACTTTGCAATCTGTCACAATAAAACATTTGTTCCCATTTCTTTCATTTAATCTTCACAGTATGCCAAAGATAAGTCAGTTTAACAGGCATAAAATAGTATTTTTGCACCAACAAGGTGATTCAAAGCAAAATATGAAGAAAAGGGGCATCTGTCAAGACTTTTCCACAGTATTGTACATAGCATCATAGATACACTATTAGGAGTTTATACACATTTTTTTTCTTGAAGTCATTTTTTTTCTTGAAGGCTTACCGTTAAACATTTGAAAAGGTACCTGAGCTAATATAAATTAATAAATTTATTTACAAAATTAAGTTATATTGTATTTTTTGGAAGAAAAATTTACTTTCTTTAAGTCTGTTGGAAACACATTCCAGCTGCCTCTCATGAACATGCTTGAGAGAATGCCAAGTATGTGAAAAGCTGACACCAAGACAAGGCTACAATTCTAGAATCAAAAATTAGTTTGATTTATGTGTGATGTCATAGTTTGATGTCCAATAGTAAATTAAAAATAAGTGAAACCCTTCATGAGTAGTTGTGTAGCATAGGTCTACAGACTGCAGCCCATCTGTTCTCATATATAATTTGTCATCCCTTTCTGTCCCCTTTTTTGACCACCTCTGACTAGATATTATTTAGGTGGTGTACCATTCCATGCATAGCCGTGATAAGGCACTGGGGTCACAGTATTTTATGTAATACTTTCAGACTTAGTGGTGCCGCATGTCAGTGTCAATGCTAGGTTAAGAGTGTACCACCAGCCACCAGCCAAAAATGGTTCAGAGGATAAAATGGACCACTGTTTGCTTGAAGAACAGTTTCTAAGATTACATTAACAAATGTGACATATAATAATTATACCTCCAATGCAGTGTGTAATTAATGTAATTGGATTTAACACTTCTATGTCTTTTTAGATTTTACATTTAGACAACAGTATTTTCTAATTGTTTAGAGGCTATGCATAGACTAAGACTTCACTGGGGAAGCCTGGGCGTGTCATTCACCAGAAGCAATTTTGAAAATATTTCGAAATATCTGGAATTTGATTAAGTAAAAAATATCATTAATATGGTCGTTAGTTCACACAGTTTGTATTAGGCACAGATGTAATATGACATATACTGTCCATCTAACAGTCACAGTTGAAGCAATGCAATCTCATACATTCCAGTCCTTAAGTTCCAGATCCTAAATATGTCATTTAACATTTTCAATCCTTATGGACTGATAAGACCGACTCCTACAGCTGTCAGTTTCACTTCTAACCTCAGATTTTAAAGAAGTCATTGCAAATTGAGAGATCTGTCAGTTTTTATTAGAATTTTCAAAGCAGGCAAAGTCTCATGTGACTGGCTGTTTAAATGAGCTGCCACCTCAGTAGCAGTTCTGTATATCCATCTACACTACAGGCTACTATTTCCATCTTGCTATTTCATGCCCTATATGATGAATTTTATTATGTCAAATAACAGCTTCCCGGTCCAACAAGCATTGTGCTTGGTGATGCTGGGAGAGGGAGGGCTATCCTACCCACCCAGAGCAAGATTACTTGTGCTCCCTTGAACTCCTGACCTTGGGTGGCTATGGCATTACAGAGGATACTGAAATGATTATGCAGGCAATAAGCATTCTTTGCTCTACACTATAATGATTCCAAATGGTGCTTAAAGCATGTATATGTGTGTAGTTAATTAGTTGGTGATATAGTCTATAATTAAGTTTTTGGTCTGAACAGTTTTTAACTAATCACTGATTACAACAACTGTATAAGAGCTATGTTTAAATAATGGTGATGCAAAAATCACGTCACACATGAAAGGGAACTAAAGACCAACAGTTTGCATAATATTAGCATTTATTTCAATAAATGCCATTTTCATTTATATCATTTATTAGGTAGTTCAGTAAAGACTTATTCATAATTCATAATGTAACCTACAATTATTTAAGAAGGCTAAAGAATCTATAGGGGTTAAAGCCCACTTAAAACTGGTATAGGAAGGCCCCTAGTGACCACCACAGACAAACAGTATAGCAGAAATTTGCACACTGCAGCAAACAGCTAAACAATCTAATCAGTAAGTGCTCTAAAAAATACATTTCTTAGTTTGACACTGTTCGCACATAATGCAAAGGAAGTTCAAGCACTTTTCAATTCAAAAGGTAGAAAGCAAAATTAACTGCATACACTGCCATTATGCTAATAACACCAATAAAATAACTTTGAACCATGAAACAGAGGTCATCACCAACACGCATATGTGCACCGTGCCCTTCTCCTTCACACACTTGCATGTTAAAGTTGAACCACAGTCCGAGGCCACTGTCTGACTCCGAAATATGCCGAGGAGATACATATTTATGAGCAAGCTCGCATTAATTTATATGCTTTGACTTCGCATTCCATGCATATGCAAATGAGCTGTGTTAAGCTCGGGAGTGAGGCTCTCCCAGGCGTCTGAGTGAATGCGTGTAAATTCCGCCAAACCTTAGCAGCCGACCTTGAGATAGTCAAGGTGGAGGTGTTTGACATCACTGCCTCATTCACAGACATAAGGGGGGAACATGTACGTGGCTCCACAGACTGATCACATAATAATTTGGCCTTATCCACCATTTAGTTTTGATTTTTTTTGCTGTAGTCAAAAAACATTGAAAAACCATAAATCCAGTAAAATTGGCTAATTTAAAAAACACAATAAAAATTAAATAAGTGTATAGCTGATCAGTCAAAACGTCCTCCTTTCTAAAACTGGCTTCTTCAGTTTTGCACTAGAGCTATGAGGCTAATGTAGCTAACAAGTAATGAAAGCCTATCGCCACCCATTAACAAACAGTATGCTCAAGGTATGCTTAAACCATCATTCACTTGTAAAGTAATCCCCCATAGAATAGCTCATGGTGGTTCTTAAATGGCATGATTTGCTTTTTTCCATCTTTAATGAGAAAAGTATGTCATACAGTGCCAGAGACCAAATAAGCAAGATTCCTAAGAACTCAGCACAGTTTAAGGCTTGTGTGGAATGATTTATCATGCAGCTTGCATGATGCTAACTCATGGGTTTAATCCTCCTTTATTGGTTAGATGCAGTAAGCCTGTAACTCCAGTAATAAACCAAAGTAGGTAATTTGGGATGCCAAATATCCGTTGGCAGACCAGCTGTATTTCAGGTCAGGGAAAACTGTTTACATTTGACACAGTCCTTTACATGCCCATGGTCAACTTGTCACTGAAAAAGTCATTAAAGACACTTGAGGACACTGAAAGCACAAAAACCAAAGAAACATTTGATAACCAAAAATTGGCAATACAATATGGCTATCCTTACGAGTGGTTGGAAAGTGGTTTACATTAGTTTATTATTGGTTGAATATGATTATTTAGCACATGAAAAGGGCAACAGTGACCTACTGCTTCTCAAACATTAGATATGTAATGAAGCTGACAGAATTGAGATTCAGTCAGCATCCTTCCTGACAGCTTCATTACATATATACATTCATAACAGCGCACAGTTGCACTTTTTATTTATATGTTATATTAATTGTGTAATCACAGTCTTTTATAGTTTTATGATGTAATCAATCGTTCTTAATAAACTTATTTTTAAATAATTCATAAAATCTTTTTAAGGGCAGTCTTTTTATGAAGTAGTATAGAATAATCACATTTGGTTTTCTAAAGCAGTGGTTATTAAACTGGACTTCAGGAACCACTAAAGAACCTTTCAGTGGATGATTGGAATCAGATACTGTATAAGACATGTGCACATGTGAAGAATGTTTTTAACGCACAGATGTATGTCACTCTGGATATGTACAGTACCAGTCAGAAGTTTGGACACACCTTCTCATTCAACTATTTCCTTTGTTTTCATTATTGGCTACATATTAGATTAATATTTAAAACATCACCTATTGCTCTGATGACAAATTTGCACACTTGGCGTTTTTTCAATCAGATTCATGAGATATCGACCTGGGTTGCTATTGAATTAACAGGTGTTCTTCGTCAAGAGTTCATTAGTGGAATTTCTTGCCTTCTAAATGTGTGTGGGATCATCAGTTGTGATGGTCGGGTTGGTACACCGTTAGTAACCCTATTTGACTACGGTTCTACTCCACATTATGGCAAGAACCACTTAACTACGTAAAAAGAAACAACAGTCCATCAATACTTTATTACAAAACATATTTTGGTTTGTTTAACTTTTTTAATCTACACTGTAGGAAATAATAAAAACAAAGAAAAAGCATTGAAGGAGAAAATGCGTCCAAACTTTTGATTGGTAGTGTATGTTACTCTCATCTGCCAAATAAATGTAAATGTAAATGTAATGCTTTAATAACCGAAATTTGGTCAGAGGCAAATTGACTAATGTCCTATTTCATTAATTCATTTTCTGTAACTGCTTATTCCACACCAGGGTCGCAGGGAGCCTGAGCCTGCCCTGGGGTCAATGAACACGAGGCAGGGATTCACCCTGGGCAGGGCGCCAGCACAACACAGGGCGCAAACACCATTCAGGCACACACTCACACCTACGGTCAATTTAGAATCCCCAATTCACCTGATACTTTTCAAATACAGTTCTTTTGCTGTTTCAAAGAACTTTGCAGATCCATTTAAGAGTGTCACTGCTGCAACCCCTATGCCATACCCTCGGCCCCCTGGTCCCCCAAGTGCTGAGTCTGGGCTCCCTCCTAGTCCCCTTAATTTTTCAAAAGAGTGCAGACTTATCACAGCAAAAATCTCTTAAAAGGTGGAAGCTCATCTAATAATGGAGACTTATGAACAAAATGACCTCTACATCAGTATGCGAGTAGAAAACTATCCTTGAGTTTGGCTCCTGACAGATTCTGATAGAGTAATGATTCACACAAAGAACAATGACATTGTCCTGAAGAAATAAGCTTCTGTCTTACTAAAGTGATCTCTAGTAGGAAATAATGCAATTAAATCTCTGCTGTGTACCTTTCAAACCGAATGCAAATATCTCCCTTGTGCCATACCCTGGTATTATCTGTTGAGATGTTTTGTAGAGACAATGATGCTGAGATGGTTAGAACAGTTTAAAGTGTTAGATTTTTTCATGGGTTTAATTGCTTTGTGTTGATTGATGTGTCATCACAGTCTGTAACCGTGCTCAACAGAGGACAATTAGCAATTAACTCAAATTGAGAGATGACAATCACCGTGAATGTTGCAGGAGTAGAGGGGTTAGGGTTCTTTTCACTTGCCTAGCTTCTCCTGTGAGGTGCAATGTGTGGAGTAAATTTGCACATTATACCATCCTTGCACCTACATGAAGTTAACATCACAATATGTTGTCACATCACACAAAAGATAAGTTTGTAAAATTTGGTAGCTTTCATTTGTAATTAATGGGGGGGGGGGTTGCCTGTTTTTTTTTTCCAGTTTAGTCATACTCAACCCCACGCACTAGCTAACACTCTCAGTAACACAATACTATCAACACTGGGAAGATGAAGGCAAGCAAATGCTTCCTCCAAGACACATGAAGCAAGACACTGCATTTTACATCACTGGACAGCTCAGTATGCTCGTAGGAGAATGCTAATATGTTGGCTAGCAGCTCACTGTGATGGGGGGTAGATGGAGGGCCATCCTGCCCACCCAGAGAGAGAAAATCATTAATCATCAATGCTTTCAAATGGTTCTTTGAGTATTTATGGTTCTTGCTTTTACTAAGAAACCCTAAAAGAACCATGGTTGGGTGTGAAGGAGAATGAAAAACTTTGTACTTTACTGTGACATAACATTCACTGGTACTGAAACATTAGCAATATATATTTATGCTATATCCTGACATTAAAGTAAATGTGTGGTTCTTCTAATTATTATTACAGGTTTAAAATATTCTGGAAAAGCCCAGTTGCGATTAAAGAGTTCCATCAGATTACCGCTGCCTCCAACCTGATTCTAATCATGTGCGTCACTTGATATCACGGATGAGAAAAAAAAAAACAATTTCACACTGTAATCCAGCTCAAATGGTGCAAACCAATTATCTAAGGTTGCCATTCTTGGAAGACAGCTATACATACTAATGCAGACTCTAGAAAGCCTGAGAAAACACGCCAGAAAGTGTTTTCAGAAAGTTGTGTTTGAACAGGCAGGAGGAGAAATAATGGCTTTGCCACATGTGGACTATTGTATTTCCATCGTAAACAAAAAGTGACAAAGCCAGAGGGTGAGGGATGAATAAAACAGAATGTATCTGTGAAATCTATGCATACAACACAGTTTAGCACTGATAAAAGATATGTAGAAATTGTGAATGTGGCTAATGGAATGTAAGCTCATAAATATTTTAGACCTCATGTGGAAAGTATTGTCTATACTGTATGCTATAACTAGAGCTGATGTGTCTTTTAAAATAAATAATACAATAAATAATTATCACAAGCAAATAACCTTATGTACATTCTGCGAGTGACAGCTAGAGCTGTCAATGTGGATTATATTTGTAATTAGGTAATTTACCAATTATTATGACAACAATCTAGTAATCATGCATGTTTGAAAAGGCTAAACATTAAAAATTGACTGGACAGTAAGAATTAATGTACAATTGTTCAGCGACTTCAAAATTTAACTTGAAAAAACAGCTTTACAAAAATGAACCAAAACCACAGTGGCTAAAACTGAATATAAATGGGTGTTCCCAGGAAAGATCAGTAGAACACTTTCAAATGTCCATTGTTTTCATGCATATTTCCAACACTAAAAAAGTAAATTTTTATTGATAAGGGTAATCGTGAAGGGAAAAGCAGACAGTGCCATATTCGCATCAGCTTTGACAAGAAGGCTTCACTGGAGGACGGGGCTGTTGGGAGGTCACACACAAAGTACACACATGCACACAAACCCATACAACAAAGAAAATAACCACAGTATAATGAAAGAAAGGGAAGTGAAACAATGGTAAATACTTTTTGGTTTTTATTAAATCAAATCAGTTGCATACCCACAGCATAAGGAAGAAGATGGGCTGTGCAGGTGTTTAGCCATGGGATCTACAGCAATATTGTATTAACTGTTAGATCATTGCTATTTCAGAATCACCTCTGCAATAAAGTACAGTTCCTTGGGACTAAATGAGAGTTAAAGATAAAAATTCACAGCTATATATTGCAATTCAATATTAATTATTTCTTGTAGCTTGAGCTGAGAAATTCTTCTGCAACCTAACTCAGTACCACATTTGTACATATTATTTGTTTTACTATTATTAATCAATATTAATTTATTATTTTTTTAAACTGAACATTTTGTTTTGTTAGACAGTTTGGAAGTGCCAACCAAAGCTGTAAATACATATTGTAAATTAAATATAGTTAGTTGTGGTCCTAATGTAACCATCCATGCTATTATGGTTATTATAATAACATACAGGTTACGTATTTAAATACTGCAGGTCCAATCCTTAATATGATCCATTGCTGAACATTTTAGCACCACAGACAGCAGCACGGGAGAGCCCAGACCTATTCAGAACCACAGACAGCAGCATAAGTAAGCCTAGCACTATTCAGAACCACAGACAGCTGCATTAGAACGCCTGGTGCCATTCAGAACTACGGAGCAACATCATGGCAAATAATACTGTTCAGCACCATGGACAGCAGCACTGGAGAACAGCAACAAGCGAATGACCCATATTATAGTTAACTCTCAAATATTTGTGATGCATAAAGTGCCCAAAATACAAAACAAAAAAATCTAATTATTCATTAATTAATTTATTATTTTATTAATTAGCATGTCAGATATATAACACTGACTCTAGCTATTGATCAATAATGATTCATCCTCATCATTGTGTGGTGTACTCCACCATCTATAGTCCACCAGTCAAGTGAGACTGATGCCAAATGCAGGGAAGCTTTTATGAGTGAAGCTTTTTAAAAGCCAATCCTAATATTTAATAGCACTTTCATTTATAACTCTGAATAAATGTCAAGTTCTCTGAATATTACCAGCTCCTATATAGCTCCAATCTGTTTGAGAGAACTTTGTTTTTGCTCTTGCTATTTATTAATGCATTCTCAAATATCACCCAGACAAACAAAACAAAAAAAAAAAAAGAAAAAGAGAACAAAAGAAAGCAATATTGGTGGCAAATGTTGCCAACATTGTAGTCTAAATTGGCAAAGGGTATGACTGTACTGAGAATAACTCTTTGAAATGTGATTATCAAGGGATTATCAAGAAATGCATAATAGATAGGATGAGTTAAAAGAGAAAAGGAGGGCACTGCTTGGCAGAGTGGATGCAAATCTTAGGTGAAGACAATACTTTAAGAAGGGAATTCAGAATTCAGGCACAGAAGGAATGCATGACAGCTTGATTACCAAGCTGCTTTGAGAAGGTGGGCATCCATAATGGACACAAATGTGGGTGGTGATGAGCAGAACGAATCACTGCTGATTTAGGACAAGAGGGCTTTAGTTAAGGATTTGCAGTGGCATTTAGGAAAACTGTCCAGATTGAAAGGAAAATAGCTTCTGATGTGTTATGGGGTGATGGGGAGAGAAAGAAAGAATGGGAGGGAGTGGGGGTTGAGAGTACCAGAGAATGGGTGAGAAAGAGACAGACAGAGAGAAAAAGAGAGAGGCAGAGAATGACCAAGGGAGGTAGAGAGATGAGAAAGAGAGAACACCCTTTGGTGCTGTTGTCATCTTTAGCAGAGGTGCTAGTGTGTATGTGTGTGTGTGTGTGTGTTTGTGTGTGTGTGTGTGAGAGAGAGAGAAAGAGCATGTACATTACACTAGGAGTCTGTGGCATGGCTAATTAAACCGCATGTGCCTCAGTCTTAGTGCCCCTACTCCCCATACCCTCTAATCACACTAATCCATTGTTAAGCTTAGCAGCAGGACCCTAGCATGCTAGCATCCCTGCTTGAGAAAATCATTCAAATTTCCCACCTCAATCCTAATTACTCACATTGGGCTGATAATTAGCAAAGGCAAAGCATGCAGTTGGAGGCCGCTGTCCAGATGTCTGATGAATAGATGTTTTAATTAACAGGAAGTACAAGAGATAAACAGGAAGTTAGCTGCTATGCAGCCAACAAATCTCATTAGCAAGACATGTTCAGTCCTGAGGGAGTGGTCACCATGAGAAAACACACTTTGGCATAGAGGTGCGTTAGGGCTGCCAATACCATCTGTTATGGCGTTATTGATCTCCTCAATATTGCAGAAGGCTGCAATGTGCAAATGATCCTTTAACCATGTAATCCAACAAAAGTGAAAATGTTTTGGCCTATCTAAAGCAACTGATTCACTGAGGTGTTTTTAAAGAGCGTATATTTGACATTTTTTTCCCATGATGTTCATGTGAGTTTGTGTGTCAAATACAAAACTCATAATTCATTTTTTCAATGTACTTTACAGCCTCAGAATTCAACAGGCTGTTGTAGTTACTGTGCCTTTAAGACAAGCTTTATTTTCTGAGTTGGCTACTCAGTATTGTAGCTCATGCAAAGGGCAGCACATGGCTGAAATACTCCTTAGAACTTCAGTACGAATGGGCAGAACTAAACTGCTATAGACTGAACAAGGAGAAATATGTTAATGTTTTGGCTTTGTGACAAAAACAATCATGATATGTCACAGTATAAACATAAAACTAAATATTTGTATGTATCCTGCAGCCATAGGAACATGAATGATCTCTCTCTTGTTTATATTCTCCCTATTCTCTATTTTCTTTACCTGATAGTGTTGACCTCCATAAAGTTTGGCCTCCATAAAGCTTCAGTTCAGTACCTCAATAGCTGCTGCTTCAGTTCTACACAGCCATCATAGATCCTACCACATTCTGCAGCTGCTCTGCCACCAAGCACATCATCCACAGGTCTGCATAAAAGACCATTGTTGTAAATGTTCACACCTAGCTTGATCTGCACACCTCTAGAACCAGGAATCGTGCAGAAAAAAATGATCACTCGGGCCATCACCTTAACATTTACTTTCATTATATACTACTCAACAGTACTACCGCCTACTCAGCTCCTGTACTCAGCACTTTAAAATACTTTTTATTTATAAAAAAAAATACTTATGAACACCGGCGTGTTGGTTTGTATTCATAGCAGAACTCAGGTATGGATGTCTGTGTTGCAGGATGTTGTGACGGTCACCTCGTCCCCGTCACGTCCTTCCCGGTCTTCGTCCCCCGAATATTAGTTCTCCCTCTGTCTCCTTGTCTGTTTTACGTCCCTTTACTTTTTTCCAGTTTAGGTTGTTCCCTCGTTCCCTACCTAGTGTGTCTGTGTGGTTTGTGTCACCCCCCGTTAACCACGATCACC